>SJYT01079346.1:257526-278530 GCA_006410635.1 Cephalophus harveyi | reverse complement strand
GTGTAGAGTCTTCTCTTGTGTTGTTGGAAGAGGGTGTTTGCTATGACCAGTGCATTTTCTTGGCAAAACTCTATTAGCCTTTGCCCTGCTTTATTCTGTATTCCAAGGTCAAATTTGCCCATTACTCCAGGTGTTTCTTGACTTCCTACTTTTGCATACCAGTCCCCTATAATGAAAAGGACATCTTTTTTGGGTGTTAGTTCTAAAAGGTCTTGTAGGTCTTCATAGAACTGTTCAATTTCAACTTCTTCAGCATTACTGGTTGGGGCATAGACTTAGATTTCTGTGATACTGAATGGTTTGCCTTGGAAACAAACAGAGATCATTCTGTCGGTTTTGAGATTGCATCCAAGTACTGCATTTCAGACTCTTTTGTTGACCATGATGCCTACTCAATTTCTTCTAAGGGATTCCTGCCCGCAGTAGTAGATATAATGGTCATCTGAGTTAAATTCACCCATTCCAGTCCATTTAAGTTCGCTGATTCCTAGAATGTTGGCGTTCACTCTTGCCATCTCCTGTTTGACTACTTCCAATTTGCCTTGATTCATGGACCTAACATTCCAGATTCCTATGCAATACTGCTCTTTACAGCATCGGACCTTGCATCTATCACCAGTCACATCCACAGCTGGGTGTTGTTTTTGCTTTGGCTCCACCCCTTCATTCTTCCTGAACTTATTTCTCCACTGATCTCCAGTAGCATATTGGGCACTTACTGACCTGGGGAGTTCCTCTTTCAGTATCCTATCATTTTGCCTTTTCATACTGTTTTTGGGGTTCTCAAGGCAAGAATAGTGAAGTGGTTTGCCATTCCCTTCTCCAGGGGACCACATTCTGTCAGACCTCACCACCATGACCCACCTATCTTGAGTTGCCCCACAGGGCATGGTTTAGTTTAATTGAGTTAGACAAGGCTATTATAGACTAATATATGGTACAGCAAAAGTACGCAATAATCATTTCATAGATAAATAAAAGTTAACTAACTCAGGAAAGAAGAATGAGAAACATCATCTCTATAGGCAATAAACAAAAAAATAGATTGAAAGAAATATAAAGATGCCCAGGAATTGATCTCAATCTCAAAATGCTCAGTTTGCTTTAGTACATTAATAGACATTATTTGATTGGAAGATTTTTGGCTTGAAGACAAAGAGACCTTTCAATCTGAACTGTTGTATTTTCTTATCATTTTGTAATGTATAACAATTACGGTCACCCAAAGCTGGTGCTCTGGGAAAGCCCAGAGGGATAGGATAGAGAGCAAGGTGGGAGGGGGGCTCAGGATGGGGGGTACACATGTATGCCAATTTATGTTTGTGTGTTGCAAAAACCATCACAATATTGTAAAGCAATTATCCTCCAATTAAAAAAATGATAAACTATTTTTTTAAAAAAGAAGAAATTACAACAGAAAACAAAAGAGTTTATATTGAGGAAATAATTGAAACTTACCTAATAGCTTCTCTAAAAGTCAAAATGATTTCTTTGTACTTTTCACCAAAGTGATACAGTATGAAGCCTAAGCCTAAACATCTGCCTGATACCCAAAGAAGCTAGATTGAATATATTAGCAAGGAATTTTGACTTTAAGGGGAAGAAATGGAATATGATCCTTAAAATTTAAGAAGAATCATGGAAAGTTAAAATTAAGAAGGCTTCAACTCTTTTAAAAGATAGCTTTCTTTAATACTTTTTTATTATTATTTCACTGCCTTTCATGTTCTTTTGCTGCTGCTGCTGCTAAGTCGCTTCAGTCGTGTCCGACTCTATGCGAGCCCATAGACGGTAGCCCACCAGGCTCCCCCGTCCCTGGGATTCTCCAGGCAAGAACACTGGAGTGGGTTGCCATTTCCTTCTCCAATGCATGAAAGTGAGAAGTGAAAGTGAAGTCGCTCAGTCGTGTCCGATCATGTTCTTTTAGTGTCACTCAATTTGTAGTGGTACAACTGTTTTAAAGAACTCCCCTTTGGTGTAGCAAAAATCAAATAGGCTGCACTGAGTTACTGCTTTATCTTTTCAGTAATCATATCCAGAAGAGGTAACCTGCCCATCTGGATTAATTACTTAAAATATAACTAGACTCAATGATAACCAGTAGTATGAAAAAGGCATGATAGAGTAAGGTGTTATTTAAGGTAGTTATAATGAAAATAAGAATGTAAAAAAAATCTCAGAAAGATTTATAGGGTAAAAGGATTTATAGGGGACAAGGATGTAATGGATTGTTTCATTCTATAGAACAGTAAACACTTCAAGAGGAAAAGGTGTGGATGAATGAGAAATAATGACTTTAATTTCAGACATGCTAAGTTTTGGATATGTATGAATTTACCCAGATGACCATTTCTGCTAAGAAGTTTTTCATACTGAGATAGAAGCTAAGGATAAAAATCTGACCCAGAGATATACATTAAGGGGTCATTGATAGTTAATGGGAGAAGAAGATATCATCCAGGATAATTTTAATTTCAAAATAATAATTCAGGAATAATATTATAGTATATGTGAGAGAATGAGGAATAAAACAGAATGCAGCCAGAGGAATGGAACTCTGGAAGAGAGCAAGATTTTCAACTGAGCAAAGGAAAGGATGAAAAGGAGAAAATGACGTGATCAAGAAGTAATAATACAGGAAGTATCAGCATTGGGTCACTAAACACAATGGAGAGGAGAATTGGAGAGGAAAACATGACCAGAAAGAGAGGCATCTTGAGAGATATGCATACACACATCTACACACTCACACACACACATACACACACAAAGAAAAGGGATATGTGTTGAGTACAGAGTACATCATCCTCTGGATAAAGGTATCTAAAGGACAAATGTAATAAAGATTCAGATAGTTTTGAATGAGGGACAGGAAGTTGAAATATTTTATCTCCATGATTTTCAATTTTCTTGAAGAAGAAACTCAGTGTGGGGTAAGGGGACTGAGGTTTTGAACAGCAATTGTAGGATATGAAACCCAGGGACTGATAAAGCTACTAAGTGCCAAAGACTCTCTGAGGCTGCTTCACAGGCATTGAGGGAGCAGCTGTACTATGTGCTGTTCTGGCAGTGTTTAGTTGCCCAGACATAAGAGAAAGCAAGACTTGTAAAAACTGACATGTGTAAAGTTCGCTTTACCATTAAAAACATTTTAAAAACCTTTATACTGTATATTGCTTCCAATTTATTTACTATTCTTCAATGAAAGAAAAATAATACCATTCTAATACAAACCACATTTCAGAAATGCTTAATTTCTAATTCAAGAAAGTAATATGAAATTAAATATAATCTAGATAACCCAAGATACTTTTTAATGTGTTGCTTTCTTGTTGATTGTTGACAGAAACAAAAAGTGATACTGACCCAAGATCTTCAACTCGGCATTTGCATAAATTGCTCCGTGTGTGTTTTCAGCTATGCACTGGTACATGCCAGCATTTTCAAAGGTCACGTCATACAGCCTCAATTCCCCTCTATGATACTGGAAAGAACACAAAGTAAAACACGTCTCCTTGAAAAACTTTAACAGAAATGCTTTCATTTGGGTTTGGGCTTGGTTGTCTTCCATTTTAAGTACATAATTTTTCCCCCACTGTTAATTAAGTCGAGTGGAGTGGGGTTTTCATGGTATGGGGAAGTAAAGCCCACTTACCATGCCCAGTGGCTCTTGTTCTATTCATCCTACAGAGCAGAGAGTCCACCTTTTTCCCTCTCGGCCCAGCTGAGAGATTACAGTGGGAAGGTAGAGAAGGACCCCACTGCTGCTACTTGTCCCCAGGGCTAAAGGTAGGACCTTCACTCTTACCTCTGTTTCTGTGGGGTCAGGGAAACAGTGGTAAGAAAAAGAGGACAATATCAGGTAGTGGAGATGGATGCAAAGGAAGAAGGGGGAAGTGGAACAAAGGAGACAATAAGGAGAGAGAAAGAGAAGGTAGACATAAGATTACAGAAAACTGTTTCAGCTGAAAAAAGATACTTTATGTTCACTTTTTTGTTGTTTTATTTTTTTAAAGGAAACTTTTATATTTCTGGGCCTACATGCCACTCCTGCTAATTTTTCCCAGGATTATAGGAAATGTTACCTGAACATAGGCTCAAGAACTGCAAAGCACTTGAACACACATACCGAATATCCATTCTTCAGCCATCGGATTGTAGGAATGGGCTTCCCCGTGGCCACACAAGGCCAGTAGAGATCACTGCCTATATCCACCTCTGTGTCATTGATGTGTTCCACCCATTCAGGAAATGCTAAAAAGTAAAGAACATTGTAAATGCAAATGCAAGTCTCAGCATTCATCATCAACTCAAGATGACAAATATTATACTTAGTTGACTTTCTTCTGGAGAATACATCAGATACTCTCTGAGTCATAGAATCAATGATAGAATCATTAAAGCTGTATATAGGTCTGTAGGTAAACTTTACATTATTAGAGACAAGGTAATTCTAATTCAATTTATAATTGTTTTTCTATTTGTGAACCATGTTTTGTTGGAAAGCTGATTCATAAATGACACTAAAATAACTGAACTTTTTCTTATAAATCTTTCAAACTGATATTTAAGGTTTGAAAGAATTATGTTTCAATTTATTGTAAGAGGGATAGAGTCCAGTGCCCAAGTGGAGGTGTTGTCCTCAGAAAATAGCTGACTCTAGTGTAAAAAGACATGGGTGGAGATGCAAGTGTTAGTAGAAACAGAACAGAAGTTTGTGAGAGTTCTAATTTAATTACTACTATTTTCTCTGTAAAATAGGAAGACACGTTATTAGCCAAGAGGAAGGTGGAAGAAGGAATTACTGTGGGTTTAATGGAAATCATGAAGGCATGACATGGTAATCTAATAAAATGAGAGAGTAAGTAAATCTGAAGAAAAATAGTCTAGTTGCCAGGCAACATTAAGGGCCTATTTAAAGTTAGTGATGCTGTGATGTTTAACTAGACATAGGCTAATTAACTTGGCAGTGCTCATTTCAAGTCATATTCAAGTTCCTTGGTTCTGACACTAAGGCAGAGAGCCAGAGTTTTCCAGTATTGCTCTTTGCCAAAGTAGCAAGACAAAGTGGAGAGAGATGAGTGAGCTAAGCTGGTGTGCAGGGAAATGATAATGATTGAACCCAGGTTTAGGAAAGAGATGGCCAAGTTAGGGAAAGTGAGAGGAAGTTAAAACAGAGTAAGACTAACTGATTATAGTTGCTGGTAGATTAAAAGGATTGCAGGAATCTAGGTATTGAACCTTGAAAGGTGGTGATCAGAGTTTAAACACTTAAACTTGAGATTGTAAAGGGATTGCACTTTTGGTAACAATAAAGTCTGAACCCTCAGCCTTGGGAGTGGACTGCTGAAGAAGATTGTAGAACAAGATCATTGGAAGAGGGGAGTTCAAAGGAAGTGAGACACAAGACCATTAGTAAAATTATTATAGTCCACGTGATTTTACGTCACCAAGAATGAAGTCATGAGAAGACTTGGAGTGGTGGCAGTTGTTAATAATGAAAATCTTAGAACAATGGGTTGGGGAGGTGACCTGACATAAGATTCTAAACTAGATGATTAAAGGAAAAGAAAGATAGTCTCTCAATGGCAATAAAGAGCAAGGAGGACAAGTGTACAAGTCACACCTGAGGATGAGGGTTGTGAAAGAAAATTCAGCCACTGCTTGAGTGGTCTGCAGTAGAAACAGTGTCAGTTGCAGCAAAGACTAAAGGGAATGTGAATTTAAAAAAATAAATACATAAAAAATAAAAACAGGCAAAAAAATAAAAATAAATGAATGGAATGTGCAAAGAAGTTACGGACATAGGGGATTCTGATAATGGTGGACTATGTGTTCTAGAAGCATATTATAAGGACTTCAGAAGTTAGGAATGAAGAGAATATAGAATCTGAGTACGAAAGATGCAGAGCTATGTGGGTATGAAAGTGTAGCCCTTAAGACGGCCCTGGGGTCCAAGGGCTTCTTAAGGCAAATGAAATGCACAAGGTGAAAGTTAAAATAATCCTAATCCTAGCGGACATTATGAGATGGTGGTGATGAGGCTGCATATGCTGGGTCATTGGAGATGCTTACTTCACTCCTATATAGACAGAGGCCTGGGGTCTAGGGATAGGAGGTAAGGGTTGGTCTTGACACTGCCACAGTACCCTTTAGTCTACTGGTATTCCAGTTCAGCTCAGGCATCATCTCTAGTTTTTCCTATCGTCCATACTTTGATGAGACTAAGGTATCCCTTTATCAAATACTTTATCAATATTATATGTAATTCCCCATATTGTACTCACAATTTTCTTTATAATTATATACATTAGGGGTAGGTATTTATTTGACTGTGTATGACTATATAAATTTGGAGGTTTTTATATGGTATGACTAGAGTATGAACTCCTCAAGGACAAACTATTTCCTATATTTAGCTCTTCTAGCTCCTACTGTGTCTGCCTCTGAGAACGTACTCTGTGTACATTCATCCTTTCAATGAATGACCTAATTGAAGCCTTAGATGTTTATTCAGGTGTGACCTGCAAATTTCACATTGGAGAACATTGTAGGGAGGATTTCAGTATGTAAAGTTTTAAGCATTGACTGGGAAACTATATTCTCCCCTCCCAAATAAAGCTTATTTCAATTAAATGCTTGTATCAAAAACTTGTATCAAAGAAAAACTTTCCTTAGACCAGTAATTCTCTAAGAGTGGCTCCTGGACAAGTAGCATCATCTCCTAAGAATTTTTTATAAATACAAATTCTCACACCCCAAATAGCCCTTCTAACTCAGAAACTCTTGAGTATGAGAACCAGCCATTTATGTCTTTAAATAAACCCTCCAGATGATTTTAAAACATGGTAAAGTTTGTGAATCACTGGCTTAAATTATATCATAATGCATAGGTTATTCTACAAATAAAAAAGAGCCTGAAAAAAGTCAACAAACCATATGAATTGTATTTTCTCAAAAGTATCAAGAATACTACTATCGATCCATTCATGTTCCTGTAATACCAGTGGGATAAATTCCTAACATCTCTACTCATTTTTGTGACTTAGTTAGACATAAAGATAAATATTTTATCGTTTTTCACAATGTAATACACATTACTATTTTTAAGCTTAATCATTTTATGCTATTTTTTCAAGTGAGACAACGGTTTTAAATAAGATTTGATTAAATGTGTGGAAAATTAAAACAATGTATCTACCTTGAACATAAATTCTTGCCTGGTGTTTATCCTTTCCTCTGTTGTTCTCAGCCTCACATTCGTATACGCCTTCATCTTCTAGCTGAATATTGAAGATCTTAAGGACAGCTCCAGAGGTGCTGATCTCAGCTGTGCTTGGCATTGGTTCTAGGACTTTTCGCCATCGGATGTCAGGAACAGGACTTGAATAGAAGATAACAAGAGCTAATGGTCCACAACACTTAAAAGGCAATTTATTCTATGTTTATAGCTAAATATTTTTAACATGTATTTCCTAACAATACAAGATTTAAACTCTCTATATATTAATGAAAACTGTGAACATACTCACTTGCCAAGTGCAAAACACTCCAAAGTCACGTTTTGGCCCATCAATGCATATACATCCTTGAACTGTACTACAATATCAGCAGGATATGGTTTTGTTGTTCCTAATTTAAGAAAAGCCAAAATTAGCAAGCAGAGCAGAAAGGCTAAATACACTGCTTAGAATCATAACATGAGTGTGTACTTTACACTCTAGAACACTTGAAAGACAAGTAGATACACAAAGACCTGAAATAAAACCAAATCAATAGTAAATGCTCTAAAAAAGTGGTGGCCAAGGAGGATTGTTGGAAATAAATAAGGGCTGAGGGAATCTCAGGCAAAGAGGACATTTGAACCAGACCAGTTCAAGTTGAGGAAATAGCATATTTTGACACAACTTCAAGAGTGTGCAGGCAATTATGAAAAGTCTAGGAATCAAAATGATATTGAAGTGTATGTAGTTGAAGATGAACTTGAATCTACACTATAGAAGGTTTGAAACTGATATTAAAGATTTTGAGATCAATTTCCTCAATGGTTAGCTATTAATAGGATTTGTTAAGAGACAAAATATGAATTTTGCCTTTGGTTTAAGTAGAAGATTTGTTGGCAGTTTTAAGGGAAGGAATATGGAGAATAAAAATATAGCAGAGAATCAAGAGCTCTAAGTGAGGGCCTGAACAAGGGCAGAGTCACAGTGGGAACAGAAAGGAAAACATAGATCCAAGTTGTGTTTTAGAACCAGAATCAAAAGAACTGCTCCTTGGATCAATGTTTTCTCAAGATACAGATCAAAAATCCAATTTATTAAAATCACTTGGGATGCTCACTGAACCTGTAGATTACTGGGTTACATCCTGGGTCGGCTGAATCACTATCTTTGGGTTCACATTTTCCTCAAACTCTCCAAGTGCTTATGTCCTAAATGAGAACTGCTGTGTTCACTATCCTCAGGATACGGTGGAAAAGAGTTGACGATTAAAATTCTCTCCTGAGTTACTGGTGAGAAATATTATAGTATTTATTCAATGAGATGAAGAACACCAGAAAAGGAGGTTTAGAGAGGAGATGAAAGATGTGTTTGGAATATTTCAAATTTAATGCTCTTGAGAAGCTTCTGTGTGTCAATCCCAGAATGTAGGTAGGATTAAGGAAAAGTTTTGGAGAAGTGAATCTGGAGTCAGCACATAGGGCTTCTAGTGAAATAAAGGTGTAAGTGAATGAGACTATCTAGAAAAAGATTGGAAAGAAATATTAGAATGAGGAAGATCTGATGAAGGATACTGCATAGAGTTTGTCACCGAGGCAGCTGGGAAATAAGCAGAGGCAGAAATAGTCATAAAAAAATAGGAAAAGAAAGGAGATTTCAAGAGAGGCAGAACAGATCGACAAGGGTCAAATTTCATACAGAATCAGACCTGAAAATGTCCTTTGGATTTAGCAAATAAGAAGTGGTTTTGATTACTCAAGACTGTTTGCATTGAATATAAAAGAATATGCAGAGGGAAACAAATGGAGGAGAGTTTGAAGATTCAGAAAAGAAAGAGTGATGCAATGATATCCTTAAATGAAACAAATGGAATGTAAATCAGAGCAGCTGGAGCAATTAGCTTGAGCAGCAGGAAAAACATTTTTCCAATGAGAAAGAAGGTAAGAAGCACTGAATTTTGAGGGAAGAAAATGAGGGAAATTTTCACATGATGGTTCCTCTTCACTCTGTGAGGTAGTGGTGAGAGTATTTCCTAAGATTTGAGAGGGGAAAAAAAAAGCCGGATAATCAGAAGATGTTTATGGAATACTAACCATGTGACTGCTATCTTGAGAATAATAATAAAATAGAATGTCTGTGATATGATAGACTTGCCACCATTATTATACAAAACTTAGAAGTAAGACCAAAACTTAAGTCCGCCAACAGAACCAGTATTTCCTCAGAAGCTTGAATTGAGTGATAGGAGTGTTGCAGCAGGACTGAGATAAAAATAACCTGAAGTAAGAAAGCTTTGTATTCTGATTTTCGCAGGAAGTAGTACGTTAAAAAATGAAATGCAGTTCATTCAACTGAAGCCTGAAGAAAGGCCAGTTAAGAGTGTGTTAACTCTTAACTGTCATTCAATGTGGTACCACAGTAGTCATAGCCTACACTACTTACAATAGAAAGGCAATTTATATACTTACTTGCTTCATGTAAATAATTCCTTAAAAATAAAAAATGATCTGATTGCCTTTCCTTCCACCCTAGTTCTGTAATCACTGCAGCTTGTTTTGATATAATCATTCATTCACTTTCATGAATTGACTGAGAAGTAGGACTGACCATGAAACAAAAAACAGATGGTGGTGATTCCCATTTTTAACCAATTTATTGGCATTTTGCTAGCAAATCAGTTGGGTTTCTATACATTCACTGAACTGGAGGCAACCAATCCAAACTCAGCCACCTTAGGACACTTTATGATGTAATTCTTCTCTAGGTGAAAATCTAAGGAAAAACCAAGACTTTCAAAGTATATGTCCTCTATTTGTCCTGGTGAAGCAGTCAGCTGGTTTGCCCACTGGATATTTCTTTTCATTATTATAAGTATGCCATAAGTAGACAACCTTACAAAAACAGAGGAACAAATATACTTACGTTCAGGTAGTGGAATGAGCGGGATAAATTTGCTGAACACACTCTTTGTAATAGAGGGACTGGATACAAAGCAAGAATAGTTGCCTTTGTCAGATGCCTCAACATTAGCAATGTAGAGATTGCCATTTGTCTGAGACACAAATCTTCGTTTATCCATTGTGATAAATACAGGAAATTCGTTTAGAAGCCAGCGGTAGCTAAGATCATCTAGAAGAAAATATTGTTGACTAAGTATTAAACTCTCTCCAAAAGCAAAGATTTTGTTTTCTAGTAGTAAGCTAGTCCATAACCTAATCTAGGCTTTTCAAATATTATTGGCTCAGTTATAAGCTCTTCTCCAAAAGGAAAAGTCTTGTTTTCTAGAAATAAGATAGCACATAATCTAATCTAGGCTTTTGTAGAGTAAATGTTGAAAGCAGGCCAAGATACACAGTACAAATTTTCTAAAAGCTACTGTAGTTTGAATATAAAGTGATGCTAAGCAATAATATCTATTTCTCAATTATTCATGAATTACTAACATTCTTTTAAAAACTACCGAAAAGGAAAAAAAGGCATTTTACTTGTTTTCTTAAATATTAGGAAGTAGATCATATGGTAACTTTTAACTGTTGTAAATTCCTTTGGCTAAGCATACTGGCTGGTTAGGCCAAAAGTTGAATTTCCTCATTAAATTGCTGCTTTTCCCAGCTTTCCATTCAGATCTCCCCTTTATGTTTTGAGGGATGACACTGCAGTAGTCATGCACAGCAGTAATGTATGAGAAGGAACGCTGGGTGATACATACTTCTCAGTCTCAAAATCCTAATCCCCTTTAAAACATAATTATAACCATGTGAAGACAATTGTCACTAGGGAGATACCCTCAGGGGGGAAAAATACTCTCAGGGGAATTAAAAAAAAAAGTACCCTAAGAAAAAGATCTCTTAGTTCAAGTTAGAAAAGATTTAGATGCAAGATGGTGGAAAATCAAGATATTTTTAAAATGAAATAATCATGCCCTGACACCATTTTGCTTTATGGAACTCAAGGTGATCGACTGGTAATGCTGCTAAATGGAGCATGAAAAAGAGCTGAATATGAAAAACTAAAAGAATTGCATACTATATACATCCAGTATGATTGAAAATAATAGTCCAGGGGATTCCATTTAAATTAACTACATAATTTTCTCCAGCAATATACAGTCTCATAAAAGTGAATGAAGATGATTATTCTGTTTTTTCATCTTAACTTTTTATTTACAGAAGCTTACTTTTTGTTTTCAAAAAATAAAAATACAAAGTTAAATATGAAAGAAAATGAAATCACCATATTTCTCCAACTCAGCATTCTTGTTGTTAGCATACATCTTTCTAGACCTTTGTATCTGTGAACGATTCTTGTTGCTGTTGCTCAGTCATGTCCAAATCTTTGTGGCCCCATGGACTGCAGCACACCAGGCTTCCCTGTCCTTCAATATCTCCTAGAGCTTGCTCAAACTCAAGCNACCATATTTCTCCAACTCAGCATTCTTGTTGTTAGCATACATCTTTCTAGACCTTTGTATCTGTGAACGATTCTTGTTGCTGTTGCTCAGTCATGTCCAAATCTTTGTGGCCCCATGGACTGCAGCACACCAGGCTTCCCTGTCCTTCAATATCTCCTAGAGCTTGCTCAAACTCAAGCCCATTGAGTCGGTGATGCCATCCAACCATCTCATCCTCTGTTGTCCCCTTCTCCTCTTGCCTTCAATCTTTCCCAGCATCAGGATCTTTTCTAATGAGTTGACTCTTTGCATCAGGTGGCCAAAGTATTGGAGCTTCAGCTTCAGCATCAGTCCTTCTAATGAATATTCAGGGTTGATTTCTTTTAGGATTGACTGGTTTGATCTCCTTTCTTTCCAAGTGACTCTCAAAAGTCATCCCCAACACCACAGTTCAAAAGCATCAGTTCTTCAGTGCTCAGCCTTCTTTATGGTCCAACTCTCACATCTATACATGACTACTGGATAAATCATAGCTTTGACTACGTGGAGCTTTGTTGGCAAAGAAATGTCTCTGCTTTTTAATATGCTGACTAGGTTTATCATAACTTTTTCTCCAAGGAGCAAGCAGTTTTTAAATTTCATGGCTGCAGTCATGCTCTGCAGTGATTTTTGGAGCCCAAGAAAATGAAGTCTTTTACTGTTTCCACTGTTTCCCCATCTTTGCCATGAAGTGAATGATTCTATTAATATTAATTGTTATTCTTATGCTGATTTAAGAAGGTCAGGTAAAAACCACAGAAAAAACAAAATAAGCAGAAACTTTGGAGGCTGCTTAAATTGCTGAAATCAGGTTTTTGCAATTGGGAAACAAATAATTCTATGTTTACAGTATTTAGAAATAACATTTATCATATATTTTAACAGACTGTGAACCAAAATAATATCTATAGTATATTTAACAGATGTGAGTTAGTCTAGTGTTGAAATAATTTTTGTATTCTCACTTAAAAAGAAAATTAATATCTTTGTAATGATTTCTGGACACAAATTCCAAAAAAATCAGAAAGAGTCAGGAAAGTACAGATTTCCTTACAGAAGAATTTTCTTAGCTATACAATATTTCAAGATATCACACACAATACTAATTCAGAATATTCTGAGTACTCCATAGTTATGTCAATGTGGAGACCTGTATTTTAATTTTAGACTAAATATTAATATGACTTTGGTCAGGCTATTTAAACTACCATATTAGTCAGTTTCTCTAAATTCTAAGAAATTTTTCTGTGTACTCCTTATTAGAAAAGAGGAACAGGATAATGTTTTACTCTTTGAATCTTAAAGGGAGAAAAGTTAAGTCAGAGAAGTTATTGCCATGATGTTGGTAAAAACATAAATCTTGTACTACAGAATAATTGGTCTGGCTGATTTAAGGCCCACTGGGTATTTTCCTAAATATTCAATGTGAAAGTGTTAGTTGCTCAGTGTGTGCAACTCTTTGCAACCCCATGGCCTGTAGCCTATCAGGCTCTTTTCTCCTTGGGTTCTCCAGGTAAGAATAGTGGAGTGGGTAGCCATCCCATTTTCCATGGGATCTTCTTGACCAACGGATCAAAATTGGGCCTCCCCTCCAGTTAACTGAGTTATCTTCTGTGTGCCACTAAACAAGACAAATTTGGTCGTTGCCCTTGTGGGACTTGTAATAATAATATAAATTTATTTAATAGATTTTTGTCTACTGATAAGCCATCTACTTGGACAAAAAAATAACTGCAATATGTTGGATGCTATCATTTCTCACTAAAACAAAGCTAGAGATCACTATTGTCATTTTAAAACAAGGACACAGAGGTTTAGCTAGGTTGAGTTGCCCAAGGATGTATAGCAATCAGTTCAGTTCAGTTGCTCAGTCATGTCTTACTCTTTGGGACCCCCATGGACTGCAGCATGCCAGGCTTCCCTGTCTATCACCACCCCCTAGAGCTTACTCAAACTCATGTCCATCGAGTCGGTGATGCCATCCAACCATCTCATCCTCTGTTATCCCCTTCTCCTGCCTTCAATCTTTTCCAGCATCAGGGTCTTTTCCAATGAGTCAGTTCTTCGGTGGTCAAAGTATTGGAGCCTCATCTTCAGCATTAGTCCTTTCAATGAATATTCAGGACTGATTTCCCTTAGGATTGACTGATTTGATCTCCTTGCAGTCCAAGGGACTCTCATTTAGCAATAGGAAGGCAGAACTGATCTTCTAACTTCCTTTTCCACCTCAGAACAACCGAAACTGTTCCACAATTGGTGTGGTAGCTAGCCTGCTGATCAGACTTAAGAATGAAGCTTATTTTCGGTAATCAAGAGCCAAACTCTGACCCAGTTCTCACGGGCATTCAGTGGATTATCTGTCTTCCCTTACTCCCTGCAAATGATAAAATTAACCATCTGTGAAGAAATCAACAGCTATTTTCCTCATAGCCTTGCTGTCTGGCCTAATTAATAAATTATTATTAAATTATTTTTTAGGAAGAGTAAATACCAGGACTGTTTCAAAAACATTGCTTTTATTGATAAGTGTCTGAGATTTTTTCTTTGCCTGAAGAGAGTCTGGACCATATTACAGGGGGGATTTGTTTTGGCCAATTATCGTACATTTGATCAGTTTCATTGTATTACTTTGAAATATACCACTTACCCAAGCTTGATAAATAATTTTACATTTCTCCTTGAAATATATTTGAAGTACTTAAGTGCTCTCTCTGTCTACAAACTTTTTTGAAGATGTTTGTACTTTTTGTTGTTGTTGTTGTTAATTAACCTCATTAGACGGAGAAGGCAATGGCACCCCACTCCAGTACTCTTGCCTGGAAAATCCCATGGATGGAGGAGCCTGGTAGGCTGCAGTCCATGGGGTCGCTAAGAGTAGGACATGACTGAGCGATTTCACTTTCACTTTTCACTTTCATGCATTGGAGAAGGAAATGGCAACCCACTCCAGTATTCTTGCCTGGAGAATCCCAGGAACGGGGGAGCCTGGTGGGCTGCCACCTATGGGGTCGCACAGAGTTGGACACGACTGAAGCGACTTAGCAGCAGCAGCAGCAACCTCATTAGAACAGAATTTACCTATACCAATAAAATCACAATAGCTTCTAACTTTTCTTTGACACCTATAGTAAACTATATATTAAATTCTTTTAGAAAGAAATTTATACCACGTTATACTGTGGACTCATATATTCCCTACTATGCTCTAGCATGCTTGTTTATTTTTATGCTTACCTTTCTAGGCTATTGAGATTCATTCAATATCATATTCAACATTTAATGAGTTTTTTTCTCTTAAGAGTATTCCCACTTTCTTATTTATTTAAAAATCCACACCATGGCTATTATTAGATATCCTGTATTTTCTCAATAGTACTCACTCTTCATATTATGGACTTTTTTTTATTCTCTTACTGAATATGCACATATATGATTTCTATTTTGTGAGGTGTGTAACTCAGTTTCTGATGGTTCTCAAAATTACCTGGAATCAAAGAATCATTTTTCCATTTTCTGAGGACCCAGGGGTTTAGAAAGTCTTACACATTAATGAATTAATGCTTCTATTTAATAAAACAAGATCTAAACAGGAAATTTATCTTTTGCTAAAATTATAATCACTATGTATCTATCTGGAGAAGGCAATGGCACCCCACTCCAGTACTCTTGCCTGGAAAATCCCATGGACGGAGGAGCCTGGTGGGCTGCAATCCATGGGGTCGCTAAGGGTCGGACAAGACTGAGTGACCTCACTTTCACTTTTCTCTTTCATACTTTGGAGAAGGAAATGACAACCCACTCCAGTGTTCTTGCCTGGAGAATCCCAGGGACGGGGGAGCCTGGNCCCACTCCAGTACTCTTGCCTAGAAAATCCCATGGATGGAGGAGCCTGGTAGGCTGCAGTCCATGGGGTCGCTGAGGGTCGGACACGACTGAGCGACTTCACTTTCACTTTTCACTTTCATGCATTGGAGAAGGAAATGACAACCCACTCCAGTGTTCTTGCCTGGAGAATCCCAGGGACGGGGGAGCCTGGTGGGCTGCCGTCTATGGGGTCACATAGAGTTGGACACGATTGAAGTGACTTAGCAGCAGTAGCAGTATGTATCTATCAATTTAATGAACACATTTATTTACTCTTTTACTTTCTCATTCCTCAAATATTTGTTGGACATATATCCTGTGCTAGGCACTAGACAATCTGTTGCATATCAAGTGTTGTTATAAAATTGATTCAACATTTGTGTTGATATAGTTATATATAAGTATTCCTAATAAATTAACAAACTGTTTCAAACAAGAGTTTCCTCTTTGCAAGAAATTGTAGAACACCCAAATCCATAGAAAAATGTAGTGATTGTAAATGATGAGATTGTCCCCTAGATCTTTTTCCTGTGCATAAATCAGAGGTGAATTCAATAGTTGTGAATAAAAAAATTCTTAGTGAAGTGAGATATACTTTATTTGTTTTAATGATGATTCAAAATATAACATTAAATGCACTGCTGCTGCTGCTGCTAAGTCGCTTCAGTCGTGTCCGACTCTGTGCGACCCCATAGACAGGAGCCCAACAGGCTCCCCTGTTCCTGGGATTCTCCAGGCAAGAACACTGGAGTGGGTTGCCATTTCCTTCTCCATTGTGTGAAAGCGAAAAGTGAAAGTGAAGTCGCTCAGTCGCATCCGACTTCTAGCGACCCCATGGACTGCAGCCTACCAGGCTCCTCCATCCATGGGATTTTCTAGGCAAGAGTACTGGAGTGGGGTGCCATTGCCTTCTCCGATTAAATGCACTAAATACATTTTATTTACTTTAATAATAGTCCTTTTAACTTAAATATCCATTTTATAATTTAAAAATATTAAATTTGAATCTCATAACAAGGTCTGTGAAGTAGGTGGCACAAGAATTATTACTCCCAAATTTTAAACCAGCAAACTGAGACGTAGTTATGGCTAAGTTAACTTGACTTAGTAGGGAGTAAATTTTAGGTTATCAGATCACCAAATAGAGCCAACAAGATTTGACTACTATAAATAGTTAAATATATAATGCTCTTTGAGGTTCAGAATCCAAACCTGGTCAGTTCGTTTATACCTTCAACTCCATGAAATATTAACTGCAATATACAAAACCTTAACTGCATATAGTGGAAAGATAGATTTATGACATGGAAATGGTAAAATAGTACACACATATATACACACTATGGTCTTGAAGCATATGTCCATTCTTATATTTGAAGGTGTTATGTCTAATGTTCAAAGAGGTCATAATCCACTAAGAGCACAAGTGGAGATGAAGAGTTGTTCAGGTTCTATTTTGTGATTAATGATGTTTCTTTGGCTTATTTAAAAGACCTCCCAGTCCTGCCCCTACCCATATAAACATTTGTATCTTTATCAGGATGAAGAGGTAATACACTCATTTGGCTTAATGATTTGAAGCTTCTACCAACCTTAGTCTTGGTCCATGAAATTCTTCAGTCAACAAAGTTCTAAAGATGCCACAGAGGCTTGAAAACAAGACTCATCTCAGAAAAATCCCATGGTTTGTGTTCCTTGAACCATTCCCCGTATATCTATCTATACTACTTCCCTAGGTAATGATATGCAGTCCTATGACTTTGAAAACAATTTATATAATGCTGTATCACAAACTGATATTCCTACCTCAGATGTTGCCGCTGGGTACCACATTCATAGAACTGCCAACTGAACAACTCTTTTTGGAATTTTGAATTAGGCACCTCACTCTTACATCCACACCTATTCTTCGAGACAACTCCATCCTTTCCAGAGCTCATGACAAATACTTTGATGTTATCTTGACTCCTGTGTTTCTCTTATATCTCACACATGAAGTCTACCAGCCTGTACTCTTACCTCTTCCTTCAAGATATATCTTGAATTTAACTACTTCTTCCTACCTTCAGTTCCCCTGCTCTGGTCCATCGTTCATTGCCTACATGATGGCAATACCTTTAACTGAACTCCTGGTTTCACTTTTATACTCTGCTGAGTCTTTTCTTACAACAGTAACCAGATTTGTCTTTCTATAACTTATGTGATGTCCTGTGATTCCTCTGCTCAAAGCCCTTTAATGAAAATCTCACTCAAAGCAGATGCCAGTGGTTTGGGAAACACTATGAACATGAGGGGATTTTTTCACAATTTTGTCAGTTCTTTTAAAAAAAAAAAGACCACTCCTTCATTGAAAAATTTTTTACAACATTTGAATTCATAAATTTCTCCTTTTGTTATTGTTCAGCCATTAAGTCATGTCAGACTCTTTGTGACCCCATGGACTGCAGCATGCCAGGGTCGTCTGTCCTCCATTGTCTCCTGGAGTTTGCTCAGATTCATGTCTACTGAGTCTCCTATGTATATCAACTAATTCTTTTTCTCCAACAGTTATAAGAAAAAAATGATCAACATTTGATTATAAACAGTCTATTATCTACACACAATCAGAATACTATATATGTATATGTATGTATATTCCATATTAATAATAGTCTGTTATGAATCATTCTATATAGAGATATTTAGAGACAACTTTATGACATAAGAACCCAGAATCTTATATCTTATGCTATAAGAACCCAGAATACTTTTTTATGAGAGAAAAGTGGTATAAATATATTGTTTGAAGAAAATGTTTGATAAATGAAATGAATGAAGATATTATATATGCAGTGTTCATCTTTTAATCAATGGTTTTGTAGCTTTCATTTTAGCCATATCAAATTACTGAAAACATGTATTCCAAAGTTGAATCTTGTAACAGATGAACTTCAGTTTAGCCCCTTTCTTGTGTACAGGGATACACTGGCAGCACCTGTGTACCTGTTGTAACAACTCTGAAGACTGCACATTTCTTAAACTTTGCTTCAGATTTAGGAAGACTCTTTATAAGAGTATCTGGAAATACAATGTGCACAGACCAGACAAACCCAGGGCTTTACCAGAGGAAGTCTGAGGGAGCACTCCAGTGGGGAGAAGGAGTAAGGATGAGGGGCAGAATCCCCGCGGAGGAATGTGAAGTGCAACAATCTTGCTCTGTAGCCAATTCTGGATTTTCCTCAGCTTTTATTTTCTTTACTATATGTATTTGGAACTCACGTTTTGTTTGTGGATTAGAACTCCTAAAGAGATTAATAATTTATTATGTCTCTTTCTTTCTGGTGTTTAATTACAGTATTTGGCTGCAGTCCATGGGTCGCTAAGAGTCAGACACAACTGAGCGAATTCACTTTTACTTTTCACTTTCATGCACTGGAGGAGGAAATGGCAACCCACTCCAGTATTCTTGCCTGGAGAATCCCAGGGATGGGGGAGGCTGGTGGGCTGCCATCTATGGGGTCACACAGAGT
Source organism: Cephalophus harveyi (assembly GCA_006410635.1). Classification (NCBI taxonomy): domain Eukaryota; kingdom Metazoa; phylum Chordata; class Mammalia; order Artiodactyla; family Bovidae; genus Cephalophus; species Cephalophus harveyi. The sequence goes on along the minus strand of SJYT01079346.1, from coordinate 259,508 downwards.
CTGACACAACTGAAGCGACTTAGCAGCAGTAGCAACAGTATATTTTAGATGCCAAATTATTAATAAAATGATTGTTTCCTTCTTGGTACTATTCTATTACAGGAATTATTTGTAGAAAATCTACCATATTTTCTCCAGTGTAACAAGACTTTAATAGGAACATAATCCAACATACACGTCATTTATAAGCTGAAATGATCATAGACCTTTGGAATTAGGGACAACTGTTTAACGAATCAAAAAAGCAAGCATCTATAAGCTCTAGTAAGTGATGTATTAGAAGGTTATACAAATATTGAGTCTTAATTATAAATGCTTCAATATCATTAAGAAATAAAATGTTCCCACTTCATTTCTTAGATGCTTATAATCACAGAAGAGCTAAGTTTACCTGGGAAATGGTATGGAGGGTCACAGAGCAGCACCATTCCTTTCCCTTCTTTCACTCTGACCTCAGGGCGTTCCTCGGGTGGGAAAGGATCAAGATCTAATCATGAAAGCAAGAAGGAAAACATTCATTCTTGGGCAATGGAAAAAGTGATACTCATAAAAGTTTCCTTTTCAACTACTAATTCACTTTTAGATACAACATTTCTCTGTTGGTTTGGTGAAGCTTATCAAAAGCTTACTCCAGCCTTTTCAGACACTGGAATGTGCATACCTTACAGAAGAATATGGACACTGGCAGCATCTGTGTAACTGTTGTGACAACTCGGAAGACTGTGCATTTTCTAAACTTTGCTAGAGTATCTGGGAATACAATGTGCACAGACAAACCCAGGGCTTTACCAGAGAAAGTCTGAGGGAGCACTCCAGTGGGGAGAAGGAGTAAGGATGAAGGGCAGAATCCCCGCGGAAGAACGTGAAGGTCAATAATCTTGCTCTTTTTCAAATTCTGGACTTTCCTCAGGTTTTATTTCCTTCACTGTGTTCTGTGTATTTGGAACTCACATTCTGCTTGGTCTCTTTGATAGTCCACTACCTGATTCTTCATTTGTGTTACTGGTTCTCAGGCTGTTTCAGTCTTGTCTCTTCTCCAGTTCCTTATGTGTGATTAGTTGGTGTTCGGCCACTAAGTCATGCCCAACTCTGCCACCCCATGGACTGTAGCACACCAGGCTTCCCTGTCCTTAACTATTTCCGAGAGTTTGCTCAAACTCATGTCCATTGAGTTGGTGATGCCATTTGACCTTCTCATCCTCTGTAGCCCCCTTCTCCTCTTTCCCTTAATCTTTCTCAGCATCAGTGTTCTTTCCAGAGAGTTGGCTCTTCACATCAGGTGGCCAAAGGATTGGAGCTTCAGCTTCAGGATCAGTCCTTCTAATGAATATTCAGATTTAATTTACTTTAGGGTTGACTGTTTGAACTCCTTGCAAGGGACACTCAAGAGTCTTCCCCAGCACCACAATTTGAAAACATCAATTCTTCGGCACTCAGCCTTCTCTATGGCCGAGCTCTCACATGACTACTAGAAAGACCATAGCTCTGACTAAATGGACCTTTGTCAGCCAAGTAATTTTTCTGCTTTTTAATATGCTATGATCAGTACTCAAATTATGAAATCTAGCTTTTAACTCTCTTAATATGTTCACATCTCTGAAAAATTATCATTCCAATAATTACTTTTTTGCAAAGAACCCTTCAAATCTACTTTTCCTGTTCTGATGTCTCCCTGGAATGCTATTCTTATTCTAAAACTTAGTTGGAGTCTGTCTCACTGTGGATAACAGTTCAGTTCAGTTCAGTTCAGTCGCTCAGTCGTGTCCGACTCTTTGCGACCCCATGAATTGCAGCACGCCAAGCCTCCCTGTTCATCACCATCTCTCGGAGTTCACTCAGACTCACATCCATTGAGTCAGTGATGCCATCCAGCCATCTCATCCTCAGTCGTCCCCTTCTCCTCCTGCCCCCAATCCCTCCCAGCATCAGAGTTTTTTCCAATGAGTCAACTCTTCGCATGAGGTGGCCAAAGTACTGGAGTT
>SJYT01079346.1:200912-255205 GCA_006410635.1 Cephalophus harveyi | reverse complement strand
TCCCAATCCTGAATCCCCCTCCCACATCCCACCCCATATCCTCTCTCTGGATCATCCCCGTGCACCAGCCCCAAGCATCCTGTATCCTGTATCGAACATAGGCTGGTGCTTCATTCTTACATGATAGTATATCTAAAAGTCCCATTCCATTTTAAAGAGAGCAAAATGTTTCTGCCCTTTGACTAGACTTTCCTTAAGAAAATATTCAAGTTCTTTTTCCTTCAGTGAATCTGTTGCATATTTCTTCAAGGATTGAGTTTAGCATTTGCACTCTCAGTGTCGCCACATGAATTTAATCTGGCTGCACTTGATTTTGTCTCACTCCCTTCTGGTAATCAGTACCACTTGGGTCCTTTTAAAATTGTCACTTTCATCCTATAATTCATTTTGCAAAATATTTAAATGGTGACTTATAAAATCATGTATGGAGAACATCTAGTCTAAGTCCTCTCCCAATACACATTTTTATTTCATAACAACCTTTAACTTTTAGTTTAGCACAATGTTTCTCAAAGTATTTTCATTATTATTGTCCCTAAAAGGAGAAATTTTATTTAATTTAAACTTAAATCAGTTAACATTTAATTCGTTACTAACAAGAAAAATTAAATACTAAGGAATAAGACCATTATGTTGTAGTATATAAAATTGTTCTCTCCCTCAAAGAACTGATTTTCACTACCTTGGGAACAATATCATCCCTAGTGAGAATCCAAAGCTTAGCATTTCCATTGAGAGTAATTTTTAGAAACTTATTCAAGATCTTTCTGAACATGACCTTAGTTTATTTTCTAGTGCTTTCACTACTTTAAGTACATTCATAATATTCCTCATAACACTTTGCTCCTTTGGAATTGTTTTTCTTCTCTACACAATTAAGGCCCACTAATCTTGTAAAACCCACCTCATCTGTAAATCTTTCTCTCACTTTTCTTTCTCCTGGATTTCTCCTTTTTTTTTGCTTAGTTCTTCTGATAATGTCTAAAATTTTCTTTACCTAAATGCACATACTCATTTTAAAGTCACAATTACTTACATCCAAAACTCAGGGTTGCTTCAGTGCTTCTGACCATCCCATAGTTATTTGATGCTAAACAGTAATATATTCCAGCATCTTTCTGTTTGTCCGGATTGTTGATAACAAGGTTTCCTCCTACCATACTGTACCGATCACTTGTCAGATCAATATCCCCATTATTCATTCTCCATCTATGAAAAAATAGGTAAACGCCATATCAAATGTCAAGAGGACTGAAATCAGTATACTGGGATAACATTGTTTTAAAATAATATGAGTACAGCTCCATATGAAAGAAGATGATTAAGTAGTTGACTCAGAGTGGTACTTCTTCATATTCTATAATTCCATGTCTCTGGGCTCATGATTTATAATTTAGTTCAGGCGCAGAAAGGTAAATGTTCAAGTATATGAGATATTTCCTTTTTTAGCATGAGGCGTTCCAAAGGACAAATATTTCATTGAATTTTGCTACATAAATTGGTTTCTTAGCAGATACACATGGATCATAAATGATAACCATTTATGCAGTAGTTAGATTCATGAATAAATAAATGTTATATAAATATTTAAAATATTACTCTAGTAGAAATAAAATATAAGATATCAATACAAGATATCAAAGTATAAGATATCAAAATATAAGATATCAATATCAAAGTCATTTTTGAATAAAATTTCATTTTGAGTAAAACAAACCAATAGAAATCAGGGTTTTACTCAGTTAATGTTATATTCTGACCACTAGAGGTTGATCACACCATTTGAAAATGGCTAAAGTCAATTGGGTCTTGGTTCCAGGCTACAGATACATTATTGCAGGTATATTGATTGCGATGGTGAATAAACTAACTAGAAACAGGAATCTAGAATCTAAACTAACTAGAATCAGGAAACTTTCATTGTGAGATGATGAGAGGATTGCATATATAAAATAGTTTTCAATTAAGCTGACCACCTGCATAATTTTATAATCATTCTCTTTTAGGGTTAAGGTTTCATGTCTTCTGCAGTGTTCTAAAACAAGAGCTATGTCAACCAGTGGACTGTGGCCCCATCACTTACATCCTGGCTGCAGAATTCTGATTAGGGTTAACATCTTGCCAGAAAGGCCTAATAATTTTATAATATTTTTAATAAGTCAAATTACTAGAACATTTTTAGTTTTACTTTTTTACAGTGTGGGAAATAATTTAAAAGCAAACACAGAAAACCATGCCTTGCTTTTCAAAACTTACCAAATATCAGCCCTATGAATAAATCATCCCCTTCATCCTAGCTGATGGCAATATTGTCCCTGACTGAAGCATCCAATGTCGAGTCACTTAGCATTTGCCAAGGCAGTGATTTCCCTTGTGAAGCACTAGTTATATCAAAATATAAGATATCAATATAAATTCCTCCCCATTATATTCACTACAAATTTTTATTTCTTGTTTTAACTTCTTCCCAGTGGGTCTGATTCTGCTCTTGATATCATATAATGATTAAATTTTGCTGTGATTAGGTAAGTTCACTCGTCTATTTAATTTTTTGGAATATTCACCATTGTTATAATCCCTTTCACACAGCCTTAAATACAATTTTTATCAGAGTTCTTGTTACTGTGGGAGACAGGGCAAGATAGTGAAAGTCTCAAGACTGATAAGTAAAAAAGTTCCTTGTTTTATCTTTCATGATGTTGCCATGAATAACAAATTATCACAGAACATACTATAAATATCAAAGTACTATGTGAATGACAAATTGCATGATTACCAAGGTTAGTATGGCTTTCCTTGAATATTAAGTAAATTTTCATTATGGCAAGTGTTATTTTGTCAGACAAGCTACATCATGAGCTGAATAAATTTTTCTTACTTTGCTGTCAAATGCAGACCATCTTCACAATTAAACATCTACTTCTTCCTATCAGTTTTCTATATTACTGTGTAGATAATAAGGGCATACTTGCCCTGGGGACTTAAATGCTTATGTAGTCTGTGGGAAGAAGTTGGTGATATACTTTCCAAGCAAAGTTTTGCTTCTTATTGTTATTTTTTAAATTGTGGTAAGAAAACTAAATGGGACTTTGGGGAGGCAGATGTAAGGTGGTGTTAATATGTACATAATTTTAGTGATGTAAAACTTTGCTTCTTACAGTCTCTACGGTGGCAGTGGGGCAGCAAAGAGAAGCACACGTTCTTAGAACACTATCTGAGAACAATCTCTTTCTGTTCTTTTATTCTCCATGGGAGCCTGGAGGCTGATTTGCTTAAGCTCCACATGTATGAACGTCAAGGAAAGAGAATCACAGAATAACCATCACTGAAAATAGCTTTTCAAATATTATCAACCCGTCTAGATTATCTGAGAACAACCTCTTTCTGTTCTTTTATTCTCCATGGGAGCCTGGAGGCTGATTTGCTTAAGCTCCACGTGTATGAACGTCAAGGAAAGAGAATCACAGAATAACCATCACTGAAAATAGCTTTTCAAATATTATCAACCCGTCTAGATAGATGAATACTGAAAAAAAAAATTTTGTTTCCTTGAAAATCATAAAACCTGTGTTTCAGTCTTAGAGCTGTGATTTACTAGTTCTGGAGCAAGTCAATTTACTTATATAGGTCACAGCTTCCTTTCCTATAAAATTCTGTACTTGATGTAAAATTCTGTAATTCTCTAGAGACTGTCATTAGTTATACTATGCCAAGTCCAAGTTTATGTATGTAAATTCCTATCATGAACGACTTAAGGGTAGAAATAAATCTAGCCCATCAAACATTTTCAGAACAAATATATTATTTATATAATTTATAAAATATCCACTTATACTGTACTCCAAGATGGTGATTTTGCATATAAATTTATATTTTATTTTATGAAAAATTTTGCAATTATAGTTAGAGGCACTAGGAAATGAGTTCAAGTATAATTAAATGAAAGGAATGTGTATTCTTCATGATAATAAATTTTTAATAGCAATGAAAAGTTGTCTTTGCTTCTAATAATTACCTGATGATGCCCAATGTTTTCTGGCCTTTAGGAAGAAATAGCATGACAGGGAAACATGTAATGAATCTCAAATCCTTGATAAAAAGACCTTCATTTGTATGTAGGTTCTAGATTTTTTGATTTCAGAAAGAAATAGCTTTGGAATTATCTATGATAAAAAGGGCTTCCTGGGTGGCTCAGCTGGTAAAGAATCTGCCTGCAATGCAGGAGACCCATAGAAACTTATTCAAGATCTTTCTGAACATGACCTTAGTTTATTTTCTAGTGCTTTCACTACTTTAAGTACATTCATAATATTCCTCATAACACTTTGCTCCTTTGGAATTGTTTTTCTTCTCTACACAATTAAGGCCCACTAATCTTGTAAAACCCACCTCATCTGTAAATCTTTCTCTCACTTTTCTTTCTCCTGGATTTCTCCTTTTTTTTTGCTTAGTTCTTCTGATAATGTCTAAAATTTTCTTTACCTAAATGCACATACTCATTTTAAAGTCACAATTACTTACATCCAAAACTCAGGGTTGCTTCAGTGCTTCTGACCATCCCATAGTTATTTGATGCTAAACAGTAATATATTCCAGCATCTTTCTGTTTGTCCGGATTGTTGATAACAAGGTTTCCTCCTACCATACTGTACCGATCACTTGTCAGATCAATATCCCCATTATTCATTCTCCATCTATGAAAAAATAGGTAAATGCCATATCAAATGTCAAGAGGACTGAAATCAGTATACTGGGATAACATTGTTTTAAAATAATATGAGTACAGCTCCATATGAAAGAAGATGATTAAGTAGTTGACTCAGAGTGGTACTTCTTCATATTCTATAATTCCATGTCTCTGGGCTCATGATTTATAATTTAGTTCAGGCGCAGAAAGGTAAATGTTCAAGTATATGAGATATTTCCTTTTTTAGCATGAGGCGTTCCAAAGGACAAATATTTCATTGAATTTTGCTACATAAATTGGTTTCTTAGCAGATACACATGGATCATAAATGATAACCATTTATGCAGTAGTTAGATTCATGAATAAATAAATGTTATATAAATATTTAAAATATTACTCTAGTAGAAATAAAATATAAGATATCAATACAAGATATCAAAGTATAAGATATCAAAATATAAGATATCAATATCAAAGTCATTTTTGAATAAAATTTCATTTTGAGTAAAACAAACCAATAGAAATCAGGGTTTTACTCAGTTAATGTTATATTCTGACCACTAGAGGTTGATCACACCATTTGAAAATGGCTAAAGTCAATTGGGTCTTGGTTCCAGGCTACAGATACATTATTGCAGGTATATTGATTGCGATGGTGAATAAACTAACTAGAAACAGGAATCTAGAATCTAAACTAACTAGAATCAGGAAACTTTCATTGTGAGATGATGAGAGGATTGCATATATAAAATAGTTTTCAATTAAGCTGACCACCTGCATAATTTTATAATCATTCTCTTTTAGGGTTAAGGTTTCATGTCTTCTGCAGTGTTCTAAAACAAGAGCTATGTCAACCAGTGGACTGTGGCCCCATCACTTACATCCTGGCTGCAGAATTCTGATTAGGGTTAACATCTTGCCAGAAAGGCCTAATAATTTTATAATATTTTTAATAAGTCAAATTACTAGAACATTTTTAGTTTTACTTTTTTACAGTGTGGGAAATAATTTAAAAGCAAACACAGAAAACCATGCCTTGCTTTTCAAAACTTACCAAATATCAGCCCTATGAATAAATCATCCCCTTCATCCTAGCTGATGGCAATATTGTCCCTGACTGAAGCATCCAATGTCGAGTCACTTAGCATTTGCCAAGGCAGTGATTTCCCTTGTGAAGCACTAGTTATATCAAAATATAAGATATCAATATAAATTCCTCCCCATTATATTCACTACAAATTTTTATTTCTTGTTTTAACTTCTTCCCAGTGGGTCTGATTCTGCTCTTGATATCATATAATGATTAAATTTTGCTGTGATTAGGTAAGTTCACTCGTCTATTTAATTTTTTGGAATATTCACCATTGTTATAATCCCTTTCACACAGCCTTAAATACAATTTTTATCAGAGTTCTTGTTACTGTGGGAGACAGGGCAAGATAGTGAAAGTCTCAAGACTGATAAGTAAAAAAGTTCCTTGTTTTATCTTTCATGATGTTGCCATGAATAACAAATTATCACAGAACATACTATAAATATCAAAGTACTATGTGAATGACAAATTGCATGATTACCAAGGTTAGTATGGCTTTCCTTGAATATTAAGTAAATTTTCATTATGGCAAGTGTTATTTTGTCAGACAAGCTACATCATGAGCTGAATAAATTTTTCTTACTTTGCTGTCAAATGCAGACCATCTTCACAATTAAACATCTACTTCTTCCTATCAGTTTTCTATATTACTGTGTAGATAATAAGGGCATACTTGCCCTGGGGACTTAAATGCTTATGTAGTCTGTGGGAAGAAGTTGGTGATATACTTTCCAAGCAAAGTTATGCTTCTTATTGTTATTTTTTAAATTGTGGTAAGAAAACTAAATGGGACTTTGGGGAGGCAGATGTAAGGTGGTGTTAATATGTACACAATTTTAGTGATGTAAAACTTTGCTTCTTACAGTCTCTATGGTGGCAGTGGGGCAGCAAAGAGAAGCGCACGTTCTTAGAACACTATCTGAGAACAACCTCTTTCTGTTCTTTTATTCTCCATGGGAGCCTGGAGGCTGATTTGCTTAAGCTCCACGTGTATGAACGTCAAGGAAAGAGAATCACAGAATAACCATCACTGAAAATAGCTTTTCAAATATTATCAACCCGTCTAGATAGATGAATACTGAAAAAAAAAATTTTATGTTTCCTTGAAAATCATAAAACCTGTGTTTCAGTCTTAGAGCTGTGATTTACTAGTTCTGGAGCAAGTCAATTTACTTATATAGGTCACAGCTTCCTTTCCTATAAAATTCTGTACTTGATGTAAAATTCTGTAATTCTCTAGAGACTGTCATTAGTTATACTATGCCAAGTCCAAGTTTATGTATGTAAATTCCTATCATGAACGACTTAAGGGTAGAAATAAATCTAGCCCATCAAACATTTTCAGAACAAATATATTATTTATATAATTTATAAAATATCCACTTATACTGTACTCCAAGATGGTGATTTTGCATATAAATTTACATTTTATTTTATGAAAAATTTTGCAATTATAGTTAGAGGCACTAGGAAATGAGTTCAAGTATAATTAAATGAAAGGAATGTGTATTCTTCATGATAATAAATTTTTAATAGCAATGAAAAGTTGGTTTTCTATCCATGAAGAGAAAAATCTACTACTAGAATCAACTTTGCTGAATGACAACCTTCAATTAACTCAGGTTATATGAACACACAAGAGCCCCAATTTCCCTGTCAATCACTTGCTTTGTTTTCATGGAACCAAAATCCATTGGCATTTAGTTAATTCTAAAATTTTATTCTTTATATCAGACTAGAAACTGTTAGTATATTTTTCTGAACACCCTGAAGCAAGAAAACTGACTGCTACTTTTTATAAATTTACTTTTGATAGTGTTAATAAATACTCCGGAAAAAACATGAAGAGATATATAGATTGTCTAATAGGTAGAGTCATTTAAGAAATTTGTTTTGTTGTCTGAAATATAGATTTGAGACTACTGAAAAATGGTGTTTTCTAGAATTATCTATGTAATATGCTCTTTAAATGCGGTTAATATAGACTATTATCTGTCATCTGTATATATGAGTTATCCAGGCCAATACATGGAGAAGGAAATGGCAACCCACTCCAGTATTTTTGCCTAGAGAATCCTGTGGACGGAGGAGCCTGGTGGGCTGCTTTCCATGAGGTCGCACAGAGCCGGACATGACTGAAGCGACTTAGCACGCATGCATGCATTGGAGAAGGAAATGGCAATCCACTCCAGTATTCTTGCCTGGAGAATCCCAGGGACAGAGGAGCCTGGTGGGCTGTCGTCTAGGGGTCACACCGACTCGGACACAACTGAAATGACTTAGCAGCAGCAGGCCAATAAATACAAAAACAGTTTATCGTCAAGTGCATATATTTAAATTCTGCATATTTTTCATGTAATCAGTTTCTTACTTAATAGCATGATCTCCATTAGCCAATTTTTAAGTGATAATGTTAAATGGTACTGGAATTCTCTGTGCAGGAAATAGGAAGTGAATTATATGCATATGTTTAAGAAAACTATTTCAGTATTAAACAACTTTTAAAAAATTAGATGTATGACAATATTTTTGATAATGACCCTAGATTTTGTAGAAAGCTTTAGGCCATAGTTTTCTCTATAGATACAGGATCATAGATGCTGATCTGTAATCTTAGTCCAACACTTCATTCTGAAAAGAGCAATGAGGTACGTTACTTGTAAACTGGGAAAGGGCTGGCTCGTGCCCTACAGTTTAGTGAAACTTTTCCTTCCGGTGACTCCTCTGGATAAATGGTATTGATTGGTTGTTCTTCAAAAATTGGTCCAAATCCTTTGTCTTCCTCAGAAACTATAAGAAAAATAAAATTATTTTATATTCCTTTATTTTAGAAATCAAAGAAAATTTGAGTACATTTAAAAAGGTTTTTTTGAAAGAAAGGTCAGAAACATGGGATTTCCAGTGTCATTTGAACCGAAGATGTTTGCCTCTATGATCCTGAGGAAAATGTTTAGGTTTATTCAAAATTCTTTTCTACTTATCTCTCATCATTTTCTGAAAAGCACTCTGTGTTGCCATGCTTAACTAATTAGTGCTTCTCAAACAAGCCATGCTTTCATGCCTCTGAGCTTTTCCTCTTTCTGGAACCACTATCTCATTTCTCTCCTCCCTTCAAAATTTGCACAATCCTTAATGACAATCATAAAGTTAGCTCCTTCGGGAAGCCAGCTCTCAAAGTCCTCCTAGGTTTAGCAGGTCCACATTCTCATAACTCGCTAGCAGGCTTATGGCACTTAACACAGCTGCTGTGATTTTTGATGCAATTTTCTGTTTCACTAGATTGCAGATGCCTGGGGAAAGGCTTACTAGATTGCAGATGCCATAATTTCTATACCACACTCTCCTCCACAGCTGTCTAGCAGTGTGGAACATAATAATTGTTTAACAATTTTTGAACAGTAGAATGAATATATTTCTAGAAGTTCTGAGGAAATGAGCCCTTTTCTTGGGTCTGTTCTTGTTTTGTTTTTCTCTTTAAACATGTGACCAGCACTGGTAGCATCTAGAATAATCTGTACATTACTGAACAATCCATGAGTTATCAGTAAATGGATATGGGATCTGGCCAGCTGGTTTAAAATCAACCACAAAAATACCAGTGTTGAAGCAGTTGTTCCTGACAGCGTATCCTCTCTGGAGAGGAGGTGTGACACCTCACAGCAGGATGAGGAAGAGAATCACTCACATGTCATCAGTTTGGAACATTTTTTATAGAGCCCAGCGAAGAGCCAGATGCTCCAGATGACTTCATGCTTATATATATATATGGCTAGAAAGGAGGAATATTCTTACATGGGATCATTGTAGGTCTCTGCTTAATCAAAATCTATGGTTCACTCTTCCAATTTATTTTTTTTAAGAGCAAGTGTAAGGCAAATGTCATACTGAAAAATTGGCTATTCTAACATTAAACTTGAGGATAAGAGCTTTCTTCTAGTTTCTCTTAATAAGCAGTTTAATTACATCTTTTAAATCTTGCCTTAGTGAAGTTTATCAGTGCTTTTAGAAAAGCTATTTAATATCTCCAAGCCTTGATATCACCCCTTATAAGATGGAGATAATATTAAAACCTACCTCATTTGACTATTGTGAGAATTACATTGAGACTACCCACATTCTCATGAATTTGCCAATCTTTTCAAAATTTAATTTACATGTCTTACAATATCACCTTTTAGACTAATTCCAAAAGTTTCAGAAGCTGAATTTTATTCATTCTTCTAATTCTGGTGCCACAAGCATCATGTCAATACACATTTTTGTGTACACAGATGATTAATCAAAAACCTTAGTTAGTTTCTCCCAGTATGAAGAGTATTAATTTTCCCAGTATTAATTTTTCTAAACTGACCTGAAATATTTCAAAGGGAGAAGCCTCATTTTTAGTTAGAATTTGCTGAAAATGCCATTCAAGAATTTATGGATCTCAATTATATTATATAGCATAATCCTATTTCAGATCACAGATAAATCACTGGATCAGAACTGGAGGAACTAGAGGAAATGGGATTTAGTTCAACATTGGTTTCCTAGCTGTTGTTTTATACAAGTCTTTCATTCCATATGGTATTTACACTAAAAAAAAAAAAAAAAGAAGAAGGAGGAATTGGGGCATGTGCCCTAAGGACTCCATAGGCCTACTGCGACCATAAGTTCAGTTCAGTTCAGTTCAGTCGCTCAGTCATGTCCGGCTCTTTGCGACCCCATGAATTGCAGCATGCCAGGTCTCCCTGTTCATCACCATCTCCTGGAGTTCACTCAGACTCACGTCCATCAAGTCTGTGATGCCATCCAGCCATCTCATCCTCCCATAAGTAAGATGATGAATGCAAGGTGTTCACAGAAGTCATTTGCTAATGATTTTTGAAGTCCTGCTTTAAGCTGTTTATTTCCATATACTTAAGACTAAAAACTAGAAATACTATAATGCTTTCTACTTTGCTTCTAATAATTACCTGATGATGCCCAATGTTTTCTGGCCTTTAGGAAGAAATAGCATGACAGGGAAACATGTAATGAATCTCAAATCCTTGATAAAAAGACCTTCATTTGTATGTAGGTTCTAGATTTTTTGATTTCAGAAAGAAATAGCTTTGGAATTATCTATGATAAAAAGGGCTTCCTGGGTGGCTCAGCTGGTAAAGAATCTGCCTGCAATGCAGGAGACCCCAGTTCAGTTCCTGGGTTGGTAAGTTCCCCTGCAGAAGGCTACCCACTCCAGTATTCTTGGGCTTCTCTGGTGACTCAGTAAAGAATCCAGCCACAATGTGGGAGACCTGTATTTGATCCCTGGGTTGGGAAGATCTCATGGAGCAGGACATGGCAACCCACCCCAGTATTCTTGCCTGGAGAGTCTCCACGGACAGAGGAGCCTGGTGGGCTACAGTCCATGGTGTTGCAAAGAGTTTGACATGACTGAGCGACTAAGCACCTATCTATGACATAAGTCATGTGATATTTCTTCTCCCACTTGAACAATTTCATGAACTCTTCTTTGAATCTCTGTCAATTGCCCAGCTTTATTAACTGGAGAAATTTGGTAACCCTGATGCTTTGGAGCTTCTGCTGTTTCTTCCCAATTCACACAAAAATGCTTAAAAAGATGAGCAGTGAAGTTCAATTTTATTAACATATTTTGATTCTCTTCTTGAAGGTAAGATTAATACTATTCTCACTTTAACCCTTGATGAATAATGAATAGTGTGACGATTCTGAGCAATTTTAAAAAATTTAAACATACTAATTATTCAGAATATTAAATATATTTTAGGGGAGTTTAAGCTCATGAATATCTTCTAAATACATTGTATCTATACACAAGCTTGATGATTATGGTATTGCTATCATTATCAACAGAAAAGGTCACCAAATTTAAAGAGGAATGAATGTTTGGTGCAATTATAAAACTTAAAAAGAAGTCCACTTATTTATACTGGATAGATCTTGAGCTTCCACTTGTTACATTAGAGGTAACATAAGAATTTTAAATGGTCTTCGTGAAGCTACATTTAATGAACTAGAGATTTTGGCTGTCCTTAATTCAGTCAATAACTTGATACAGACCTTACATATGGTAAAGAATTTTGAGACATAATTTCAAAAGCATGATCCATAAAAGAAAAAAAATGATAAGCTGGACTTTATTCAAGTTTAAAAGTTCTGTTCTGTGAAAGATACTGTTAATAGAATTTTAGGTCTTCAAGATTAGAGATTTTCCTTAGGTCCGTTTCAACATACACTGGAGAATTTTGGAATAAGTAGCAAATTGGAAATACTTTCCACTAATTAAATATGCACGTCACTTAATAATTGTGATCACATACAATTTTACAAAATTTGAACTCACCTCAATAGGTGCACAGTTGCACTAAGTAAAGATTCTTTAACAGTATTGTATTTCCAATATAGAAATAGCTAACCTTGGCCTGTCTAGCACCTGCTTCTAAAGAGTCCTCTGGTAGTGTCATTATCTCCTGCATTGCAGGTCAGTTATTCACCATGTAAGCCACCAGGGAAGCCTTACTGGGATTATAACAATCCTGAATTCTCAATTTAATTAATAATTTATTAATTTTCTTGAAATAACTAGTTTTATCATTTGAAATAGTTGAGTTTTGTTCATTCCTAATTGCCTGGATTATTTAAAGTATTGCATGGTGCCTTGAAATACAAAGACAGCTGCACATAAGCATACATCTGTGTGGAGGTAGAGGTTAGTTGCACACTTACATATCTTCATAAAATGCATGGTTTTAAATGTTTCTTTTGATAGCATTATCTTTTGATTTTAAGATATGTGACTTTGAGGTAAAAATTCATCAGCTTTTAGAAAACTGAACATATGTTTATAGTTTCTTCATCATGATCATAAGGCATATTTTTTTCTGGAAAAGATATCAGCAATGGCAATTTCCATTGAAAATAATGGAATGCCATATGTTAATAATGATCAGACTATATCTATTGATTGGCAATCCCTCTACTGATTGAAGTAAAGATAAAACACTTTGGGGGTGAGTTGGATTGAAGTTTATAGGCCAAACTGAATATTATCAGTGCCCCAAGCTATTTTATTCTCAAGTGCTTTTCCAAAATTATATGCAGGTATTTCCAAGTGCTCCATTTCCATTTGCCCTTTACAAGAAGAGACAATGAATCATTCAAGTGATAAAATATGAAACTAATTTCCAATAAAACACTGAATTTTTCCATTTTGACAAAATACTATATTTAAAATATTTCCTTTTGCCCATTTTAAGAACAAAAGGAAAATATGACACACTTGATATCACATTAGGGTTTCTAGTTAGTATTATTTTACAAATGTTATTTATAAAATGTTAGCATATATTTATAAATTTTATAAATATTTCTTGCTTTTCTAATATTTTCAAACCTGAATAAAATAATGTATTTCATTAGGTGGTTTACCAATTACAATATGCATTTTATTTTGAGGACATATTTGGGCTTTCGGGAGATAAATTATTCATCATCAGCTTCGAATTGCTTTGGTATGCTCAGTGTTAACTTCTGAATGTAAGCTTCATAACCCGCTTGAAGACCATCTAAGCTCATTGCTCTGTTAGTTGAGCTAGGGCACTCAGTTTAAGGAAAAAGAACTTTCAGGGGTAATACAACACAAGGTTCAGCAAAGGATCCATTAATACAAGCATTATAATCTCTGTTAACAAAAATTAAGTTATCCATTGCTTTATTTCTAGGGCAATGGAAATAATTAGATGACAAATTATCATGCTTTGGAAGTATTATGAGGTCAAAGGGTACAGAAACAAATGGAAAATATGTTAACAAAATAAGGTTGTTTTTAAAACATATGCTCTTTTTTTGTGCTAGATAGAGTCTTCTAAAAAGGAGCACACAGTTACATAGATAACTTCTCAAGCTAGTTGAAAAAATTACTTCAAATAGTTCTTTGATTTACTTAATACAAATTTATTTTCTACCATATGCTGCTGCTGCTAAGTCGCTTCAGTCATGTCCGACTCTGTGCGACCCCATAGACAGCAGCACAACAGGCTCCCCCATCCCTGGGATTCTCCAGGCAAGAACGCTGGAGTAGGTTGCCATTTCCTTCTCCATCTATTGCAGAAGTAAGTTCATTTCTTAAATTTGATCAAGAAGATTAACAGAAAGGCAAAAACTGCTGCTTTTTTTCAGTAGCATTCTCAGTCTCACAGTTAATGTAGTCAGTTAATGTACGATCTTAAATGAAATACTTCACCTCTTGCTATGTAGAGATGATCCACTGTAACCTTGCTATCCTATTTTATCTCTGGAAATTGAAAGTATAATTACAATTTGTTCTTGAGAGTTATTTTTATTCATTTTATATTCAGTGAAAGAAATCCTATTTCTCATTCTGTAATATGTCATCTTAATCTGTTAGTTTTCAAACGTAATTTTACATAAGTATGTTTTAATGAGAATTTCAGGAAGAAAGCAATGAGAACAAAATTTTAGCAGTCTAATATTTGAATTTTTACAGTGTTTACAATATTCAGTGGATATGGCCTGAGGAGTGTTGTAAGCCCTCTTAAAATACAGTAAACTCTCTAAATGAGACAATATTTAAATTGGCTCAAAGCATTATTATTATCTCCATTTTCAAACATTTCTCACTGATTAGAGAATAAGGACATTTAGGGCTTAGGCTTTGAATACTCTGGTTCGTCAGTTCTTTAATCTCATGGGTAATAGGTAACAGTGCAGCAATAGAAGACAACGGCACCCCACTCCAGTACTCTTGCCTGGAGAATTCCATGGATGGAAGAGCCTGGTAGGCTGCAGTCCATGGGGTCGCAAAGTCAGACACGACTAACCGACTTCACTTTCACTTTTCACTTTCATGCATTGAAGAAGGAAATGGCAACCCACTCCAGTGTTCTTGCCTAGAGAATCCTAGGGACGGGGGAGCCTGGTGGGCTGCTGTCTATGGGGTCGCCCAGAGTCAGACACGACTGCAGTGACTTAGCAGCAAAATATAACAAGTTGGTCTTGAGAATGTACAGGAATCCAATTATTAGAAGGAAAATTAAGATCAGGCTATCAGAATGGTTAAGTTGACTAAATTTTCCTTGCATGATTTTATTTGCCTAAGAAGCGTCTTTCACATTTATTAATGACAACCACTTCCTTGACCTATGGTGCAGCCTCAAAGCTCTAAGACACTGTGTTTTGCATAACAATCTGGGCATCTGTTCACACCTACCTTATGTCTGCCTGTGTTTGCTGCCATAAGCCAAGGAATGTTTGGGATGTGTGTGTGTGTGTTAGTCGCTCAGTTGTGTCTGACTGTTTGTGACCCCATGGACTGTAGCCTGCCAGGCTTCTCTGTCCATAGAGTTCTCCAGACAAGAATACTGGAATGGGTTTCCATTCCCTTCTCCAAGGGGTCTTTTTGATCTGGGTCTCATGCATTATAGGCAGATTCTTTTACCATCTGAGCCACAAAGGAAGCCCAGACTTAGTACCAGAAGCTTAAAGATGAAAGGAAAGAGCTTTCCCATACAAGTTTCAGCAGAAACCTGACTCTGATATCTCCTTTCTTTGGGACATCTCGTCTCAGAATGTGAGACAATAAATTTCTGTTGTTCTAAGCCACCCAGTTGGTGGCTTTATTATAGCTATAGTAGTCCTAGAAAACTAATACGCCCATTACTGGTGTGCTGCAGTCCATGGGGTTACAAAGAATCAGACACGACTGAGGGACTGAACAAAAACAACACACATGATAATAAACTGTTGAAGTTTAATGAACTAGCCTTTCTCAAATTTATTTGACAATGAAGTCCTACTAACATCCTGCAGAACAAGTGTTCTTTGAATTAGTGACCTAATCCATATTTACCCACTTCTGTACTTTATTTGTTCTACTTCCTCTAAGAATTATTTCCATTTCTAATAACTGAAATACTTCCAGTTTCCCTTGCCTACTAGCTCCATCATTAAATATTTATTAATTCCTCAATTATTTTAAAGAGCCTATCATATTTTTCTTATAAATTTGCTACCCACTTACTTTTATTATTCCTTATTATATGTAAGGTTCTTGAAATCAAGAAGCATATGTCACTGATCTTTATATAGCCTATACTCACACTATATAGGCCAACTCACAAGGAGGAAACAGAAATAGCTTTGATATGCTTCTTGCTGAGACTTTCCTTTCTATAAATCCCCTATCGATGGAGATTCTGACTCACTCTGGCAGGAAAATCTTGCTTTGGCATGGAAGCAATAGCACTGATTACTCAGTGATTCTTCTTAATTACTCATTCTCCTACCACTATGCTATGGCTTTCAATGATTACCAGTGTTACCATGTTTATTTGTTTACTATGTAGGTCACCGTGCTGTAAGTTGGAGAAGGCAATGGCAACCCACTCCAGTACTCTTGCCTGGAAAATCCCATGGACGGAGCAGCCTGGTGGGCTGCAGTCCACGGGGTCCCGAAGAGTTGGACACGACTGAGCCACTTCACTTTCACTTTTCACTTTCATGCGTTAGAGAAGGAAATGGCAACCCACTCCAGTGTTTTTGCCTGGAGAATCCCAGGGACGGGGGAGCCTGGTGGGCTGCCGTCTATGGGGTCGCACAGAGTCGGACACGACTGAAGCGACTTAGCAGCAGCAGCAGTGCTGTAAGTTATCATCACATTGACCTTTTAGTGTTCACAAGAATCCTGTGATTTTTACATGTAGGAAACATAAGTCTCACAGAAATTGAATAATTTGCACAAGATCACATAGTGAATACCAGTATGAATATGTAAGTCCAGACTGATCTTACTCTAGACTATTTTTTCCAGTCTATATTTCTAGCAAGAACTATTCAGTGGTTGAAATATAATCTAAACTATCAGGATTGCTAATTATATTTAATGAAGGATAAACAATAAATTTTCCATTATCTGGATTGCTAATTAAACTGAATCTTAAGGTTCTAAGCTTATTAACTTTAATTCTCCTTCTTGCAGCAAAGCAGAAGGCTTTAAAAACAAGCTAGAATTTTACAATATTAAAAATATTGCTGCAAAATTAAGTACTATAGGATTATTATAAAACATGAAGGGAAAATACAGGTTGCATTGAATATATTGTATCTGCTACAATCCTCCACTTGCATATCTGCTTGTGGTGTATCTATTCATTTATTTTAGTAATCAAATCAGTTACATGAAGACCTCAGATAAAACATCTACAAAATTTCCAAGTGCTCTAATTGTAACCACTTGCTATAAGTTTAAAAACTTAATAGCTTAATGTAGGGATGAAATATGATTTACTTGAAGAAATCTATTTAAAAATTTACCCTTTTATTAACTTACCTCCATGACCATACCTTCTGTGCCATGTAAACTCTAAAAAGAAAAAAAAAGACAAAAAACAGAAAAATATTAATCCCAAAGCTGCTCTTTGTTTTGATTTCAAATGTTACTCAAATAATTGAGATATTAGTTAATGAAATTAGATTATCAGCTCTTCACCATTAAGGCTGAAGTATGACCATGTCTTTGGAAATATTTATTTCTTATCTTTGCATTTTTATAATTACAGCACCAAAATTTTAAAGAATTGGCATGAATTTTCAGTACTAATAAGAATATCTTTGTTTTATTTTATTCATAAGTGTAGACAGCAATAACCTTACTACAAATTTTTCTTTATTATATTTAAATAATATATATGCATATATGCAAATAGTTCTATATGCTGTCTCTTATACACATCTAGATGTGTATAAGAGACAGCAACCACTTCATCCTCCGTCGCCCCCTTTTCTTCCTGCCCTCAGTCTTTACCAGCATACTTTCATACTTATCTTTGAAAAATAGAAATATAGTGTTTGTTTTTCCTGAAACTACAGTATACTTAAAACTGCATTGTTATTTTTAAGTCCTTGAATACACTGTAGATTATTTTTGAAATGTTTTTCAAAAGATTGACCAGCCAATAATAAAAATTAAATTATATTAACATAAAAATAAACAGAGGTATCAAAAGCTTAAAACCCACTATTTTCTAATATTTTACTATATTTTACTCTTATGTATACTAATGAGGTTAAGTTGATTTTACCCCCTATAGTGAACATACTATATAATGGTGTGTTGTTGCATAACTTTTCTCCCACCACCTTAAATGGTTTCAAGTTGAAAATGACAACAGTAGGACAATTTACTCTGTAGGAATTGACAAATGCTATAGCAGGGATATTTTTTCCTTCCCAGATATTCAGATTTTAAACATTTACCAGCACATCACTGTATAAGATTGATTAACTTATCTTATGAAATTTTAATTGAAACTAAAAAGAAAAAAGAACAAAAGTGTCAGCCTTAATATATATGCATTTACTTGCTGAATCCAGATGGCAAAAGAAAATATTAATTCTGAACTTTATACATCAGATTCAATATAGTGAAAAGAATATTAATTACATTGACATAAATTGTGGAAGTTATATGTTATAGACAGGATATTTCTTACCTGATAGACAAGATTTAAAAGATATTATTACAAGGAGACTGAACAGCAACCACATTTTCATCTTGTGTTCAGTAGAATTTAGGTTCAAATTTCAAAAAAAAATCTTTAACTTTATGGCAGTTGGATAATATTAAACACCTGCATTAAAGAGAAGAGAAGAAGGAAGAGGAAAGATAAAAAAAAGGAAAGAAAGGGAATGGAAAATATTCATCATTTGGCGTCAACAATATTATCAATTCTATTTTATTTTATATCTCTTGTTTGTAAAATAAGTTTTAGTTTATTTAAATACATTTGTAAACATCATATTGTAATGAAAAGAGTAGATTCGCTATCACAGCTTCATTTCTTCCCAGTACTGACATTGTAAGAAACATGAGCAAGTAACTGAATTGACATTTTTTAAAGTTTTTAATAATTGAGTATAGTAACATCTTTTTATACAAATAGCAGAATTGTGAACATTTCAATGTCAGCTATTTTACCTGAAGATTAAATTGACCTGAAGCACTGGTAGAAAGATTTAGTAAAATATATATTTGTATAAGAATTTCCCTAGTAGCTCAGCAGTAAAAGAATCCCCCTGTAATCCAGGAAACCCGGATTCAAACCCTAGATAGGGAAGATCCCCTAGCAAAGGAAGTGGAAACCCATTCCAGGATTCTTGCCACCTGAAGATTAAATTGACCTGAAGCACTGGTAGAAAGATTTAGTAAAATATATATTTGTATAAGAATTTCCCTAGTAGCTCAGCAGTAAAAGAATCCCCCTGTAATCCAGGAAACCCGGATTCAAACCCTAGATAGGGAAGATCCCCTAGCAAAGGAAGTGGAAACCCATTCCAGGATTCTTGCCTGGAAAATCCCATGGACAGAGGAGCCTGGCAGGCTACAGTCCACAGGGTCTCAAGAGTTGGACACAACTTAGAAACCAAATCATCACCACAACCATATCTGTATAAGAATTTTGTAAATTCATAGACACTGTACAAGAGTTATATGTTAGCATTGCCTGTTGGTGGTTTATGGAAAACTCTTGCCAGAAAAGCTAACTTTTAAAGTGTTAACGTATATTGATTAATAACATGTTTATTCCCTTTCCCTGCTTTCACTTTTTTCCTTTATTTGTTCAACAAAATGTAAATAATTGTTCCTTATAAGAGAGAAGCTAGGTTTTGTGTGTCAAAATCTTTAAAATTTGGAGAGCCATCTTTAAAGATAAGAAGACAAAATTACTAATATAAATTAAGCGACAGAGACTTCCCTAGTGGTCAGGGAAGTCTAAGAATCCACCTTGCAATTCAGGGGACACAGGTTCAATCCCTGGTCAGGGAACTAAGATCACACATGCCATGGAGCAAATAAGCCCACGTGCCATAACTCCTGAGTCCACTCACCACAACTAGAGAGTCCATGAGCTGCAGTGAAAGATCCTGCACTACACATGGAAAATCCCATGTGTAGCAAATAAGAGCAACACAGCCAAATTTAAAAAATACAATAAATAAATAAATAAATAAACTATGCTACAAAACTATGCATCAGTCTAAGTAAAATATCTTGCTTTTAAAAAATTCTGTAAAAACTTCTGACCACATGATTATGCTGGTTTCAAGGCATTGAAATAGCTTCATTTTAGTGAGGGGCTCTTTGACTTAAGCCTCATCATCATCTTTGTAGATCCATCTTTGACCAAGCATGCAGATAAAAGAATCAAAAAGAAAGACATAGTCTGCTTGCCCTTAAAAAGTTCACAGATCGACAGGAATGCTTATGTGTACACAGGTCAGTGCAATGAGAGACTTGTTTGGATCTACATATTATTAAACTTGAAAGCATGTTAATCATTTTATTAAAAACTGCAAAATATGTCTCAGATGGACCTGGTGGTGGCACTATAACAAATTTTCAAATATTCCAGGGCATTAGAAAGAGACTTGACTTCTTCAATTGAGACACAATAGGCTCTTCAATTTGAAAACACATGAAATCATATTTTCAAAGAATATGTAAGAAATAGGATATAAGAATCTCAACATAGAATTGAATGCAAAATATAAATTAGAGCATGAAAGCAATTCTGAAAATACCTAATGTTATTGTTATCAATATATAAATACATTTAAATGCTATCTAAAGCAGCCAAAATAAAATGGTACTGATTTCTTGCGTCATAATGACATGTAGAGTACTACTTATTTTTTAAAATGTGATGGACTTTAAGACCATATTTATCCCCTTTAATTTGCTAGAATTCCAGCATTTTCCAAGACTGGTAAAAATATTTAGTGTTACTACATTGACCAGAAAAAATATTTTTTCCTTTTGGTGTATAGTTTATCTTTCAGTGAAAAATCATTTATTTCAATTAGAAAGGAAAAGAAACAGGTAAATAAAGGTGAAGAATAAAGTTAAATTCCTTCAAGAGGCAGGGGAATCAATTAAATGATCTATAGAAGAATTCAGCTTTTTATTTTATCATTCATATTCAAATATAAACCTAAATTAAAAATTTGAAACCTATACACATTATTTATATCTCTTAAAGTTTGTCTCCAAAAATGTACATTTCAGCATTTTCTTGGTCCATTGGTTTGTAATTCTTTTCACTGAGTTATACACACTAATTAAGAGGAGTTCCTTTAATGAGAAGGAGGGGAGAAAGACGAACATAAACTATGCCAAAACTGTTGTGTCTATCAAACAGTTCTTTTTGTAAATATCAACTTAGATAATATATTTGCAAACAATTTGCAAATTACAAAGCATGTGCAATTTAATGTGTCAGTGATTATTGGATTTTAAATAGTTCAAATTTATCAATTAATAAACTTAAATTGACAATAAATATTTCTAAATAGTAACTCTACATACTAATAATATTCATCTTAAGAGCAAGGGATGCTGCTGCATTTTTTTTTTTAATTGACTATAGAGGAAGTAGTACTGACCAGAGAGAAAAAGAATCAGGTAAAATTAAAGAACAATTACTCTGAAGAGTATCCATCAGATTATTAATTTTGACAAGTTATGTGAGTGAGACCTTGGTCTGTTTACCTTATTAACTATATAGAGAATCTGGGAAAGACTAAGGGCAGGTCTAAAGGAAGAGTAACTATGAGTGAGTGATTTTAAGAAACTAAAAATAAGATACAGAAGAATTTTCTAGGTCAAGGATGTTATTTTATATTTTCTTCTTAGACAACACCCACAGTATATGGGAACCTGAGGTAAGGGATAGTCAAAGGAAATCCAGGAAAGTCAGCCATATCTTGTCTGGAACTTGGCTCAACCACTCTTTAGCTTGCAACTTTGGGAAAATTACTCAAGTTCTGACTCATGTACAAAATATGAAAAAAAAATGCTCATTTCATAGAACTCTTACAAGTGTCATATAAGATAATGCATATGAAATGCTTACTGTGAAAGTAGTAAATAAACATTAACTATTATTCTGCTAGGCATTAGGGCCCATCAGGCTGCAAGAGACAATGACATGTTACTTGTTTATTGTTTCGTCTCTAATGCCTGGCACTGAGAAGTCACTTGATATATATTTATTGAAGAAATGAATGGACCATTCCATAACTGTATTTCAAAACACTTGCCACAAACAAATTAAAATTTAACTTTAGTTCCTTCAAATAAGCATAAAATACTTATAATAGGTAATAAAGAATATTTCTTACTGGGGCTCTGGTCTCAGTTATAGATTACTGCTGCTTATATATACATCCTAGAAGAGGATAGTCTAAGCAGTAATATTTTAAAGCATTTTTAATATGTATTTTATTGAGTGGTTTTGAAAGACTGTCTTCCAATTTCAATATTTTCATCCTCGTCAGAAGGAGACATTTTTCATTATCCTGAGGCAAACTATCTTTTCCTTCACTCCAAATATTGTCTATTTCAACAGGACAGTGAGTGATTATTCTGGCAGCATGTATTTTATTTTATTTAATGGATTTCTTTCTGTTTCAGAATAAAAGCATCTCTCACATCATTTTCTGCTACTGATTTGTTCTGTTGTGTCACCAGTTATCCCATCACTTGTGACTCCTGATCTCATCCTTTCAAGAGTGCAGCAGAGTAGAGAAGGGCAAGGCTGAGCCCACACTTGCTGGTGCAGAAGAAACAGCTCTTCTTAACTCTCCTTTAAGGACCTACCACTCAGTAATCCAGCCAGCTCCCAGCCCCCATATTCCTGAAAGTGTTGTAGCAAGTGAAGTGGCATAAGAAGAAAACAGCTCAAAAATGTGCCAATAAAAGAAACAGAACTTTTCTTCTCAATATCCAAAAGAACAGAATGAGCAGAACCTGGGGAGGCATTCTGTCCACATGCCATGGTGTGCTAGAAAACAGCTCCTGGTTTTGCCTACTCTCCCCTAGGCCTTTTCACCAGGTACTGCAGATGGCTCATCTCACAACTTAACCACAGCTCTGTAGGTGTCTAGTGACTGGTGTTTCCCTAACATGTATTGGTGTTATAGTCATTTCCAAACAATTCAACATCCTTTACTAAGACACTTACTTATGTATTTAAACAACTACAACAACAAAAATATAATAAGGCAACCCAGGGTGACAGTCTCTATCTCCTTCCTTCATGCCCTCTTCAGTCTTCCCATGCTTTTCTCCCCCCACCCTCTCTCTTTACTTTAGATGATGCTATGGTTCTCTTTTGATAAATCTGGTCCATATCTATGTATGCATTTTTCTGCTAGACAGACATCATCTAGTTCTTGTCTTGTTTTGTCCTGTCATGAGATGGTTCATATAAATTATTTAAAAAATCTTCAACTATATATTAGCAAAAATTTAGCCACCAACAATTATTCACAAACTATTTAGTACTGACATATAATCAGAGTTTGCTCCAACAATACCAAAATCTAATATTTCATTGAACTGATGCTTATACAAGCATTTACCTTGAAAGAGAACAAAATTTAGAAATATGGATAAAACATGAATATGTATTAGCAAATGGGGGCATCTCTTTTAGAAAGAAAAAAAGATTTGGTAGGATTTGAGGAATCTATTCTGATTGATCCTCAACACAGCTCATAAAAGGTCATGTTAAAAATATTTAACCTAAAATTTTACTTATGATACTCATCACTCTGTTCTGGTTCTAAGGAACATTTGCCATGAATTTCAGTTTCCAGAAAATAGAGGAAACTTGTATGTGCTGAGCTCAGATTACCCTAGGTAAAAAGACATCAATATCTCTTACTCTACATTTTAAAATCAGGGAATATTTTGTCCTCAGACTCAATCTGAAAATCTGTCTCTGCTGCACCCATCACTTAACCTTCCTCATGTGTCAGTTACCCAGTCTGTAGAATGGAAATTCAAGTTCATTCTTCCGAAGATTATTGTGAGGACTAGATTATGCACGGGGATTCCCAGGTGGCACAGTGGTAAACGATTCACCTACCAGTGCTGCAGACTTGGGTTCAATCCCTGGATCAGAAAGATTCCCTGGAGAAGGAAATGGCAACCCACTCCAGTATTCTTGCCTGGAAAATTCCGTGGACAGAGAACCCTGGTGTGCTACAGTCCATGGGGTCACAAAGAGTCATACATGACTGGGTACACACACACAAATTACGCATGCATATAGATATACATCTGTGTGTGTAGTAAAAGCCTTTTGACATGGTTACATTGTTGTTCAGTCACTCAGTCCTGTGACGTGTTCATAATAGAAGTCAAAACACTGAAGTGAAATTAACTAAAAATCTCCAGAAATAAAGTCAGTATTTTTTTTGTTATTTTCTTTGTTTTTTGGCTGTGTGGCATGTGGGATATCATAGTTCCCTGACCAGGGGTGGAATCCACACCCGCTGCAGTGGAAGTGTGGAATCTTAACCACTGGGCCACCAGGGAAGAGTCAAATTAGTTTTGAATTTAAAATATGTGAATGTTTTAGAAAAGGGAAATTATATATTTTAAAAGTCTTATCCCTCAGAAGGGGATACTATATACATTATATATTAAGTACTTTCACATCAATATTATACTGTTCCAGTATAATTTTCAGATTATTAAAAACAACTTAAACATAGACATAACTTCCTCTAGTTACATAATTACATACTTAGGAGGTCATCTTCAGCTTCATACTTCTTTAAACTCTATTATCAAACTATTATTGTCTCAGCTTAAAACTCTATTACCAAATTATTGTCTAAGTTTAATAGTTTTTCTGCAAAGTTATTAATAGTGTTTTAGCAGTTTACCGCTATGATTAAGTATATTTAGTAAAAATTTCTGAAGAACATACTGTTCTAAGCCAAGTAATAAAGTACACACCCAAGAAAAACGCATTTTTTGAAAATGATTATAAA
This sequence comes from Cephalophus harveyi, assembly GCA_006410635.1. NCBI lineage: Eukaryota > Metazoa > Chordata > Mammalia > Artiodactyla > Bovidae > Cephalophus > Cephalophus harveyi. Next base: position 230,561 of record SJYT01079346.1, on the reverse strand, counting down.
CAGTATCCTTCTCTTCCAGAATAGAGTCAGATACTGTTCAACTAACAGGTAGGATGTGATAGTTTTCAGATTGCAACTACATTAGCTGGTGAAATACCCTGATATTTGATTGTGTGTGAAGTATAGGTAAAAAGAGGAGCAAAATAATATGCTTCAAGCATTTTAATAAACATAAAATTATTGGACTGTGAAATTAATGACTTGGAGGTTGCTGAGGGAAAAAAAATCTGAAGGCTTTTTGAAGATATGGGTATTTACTGAGTGTTGACAACACACCCTGCATTTTACAAAACAATTGATTGTTCATATTTTTAGATAATTGAATTTATGATTAAATTAATTACTTATTTCCAAAATGGTGTAATGTCTGCAGAAGGATTTAAAAATAATGCAATCCTATTCATGATATTTATAACATGTAAGTTTTTGTCAGCACATTGTCATGTAGGACTAATTGATATGAAAGAAGTGTGAAAGTATTAGTCATTCAGTCATGTCCTAATTGATATGCTTTTTGTTGGGGTAATTTCAAGAAACTCTCACTTTTATATGATAAATAAAGTCCTACAGAATTTTGCCCCCCATTTCAGGAGTATGTGTGTGTGTAGCTAGATATTGCTTGAAATTCAAGAAAGTAGAGAAAGTCCTTGTCGAGTTGAAATTGTCTCCCCAATGAAACTGACATGATGCCAATAGTACATAATTATTCTGTTTGAAATTATAAAACTGAGATGGTAACGGAAAATAGAAAGAGTAATAAGCTAATGAGGTGATAAGATTTCTTGATTATTTGCAATTCCCAAATTATTGATTTTGGATGAACAATGAGCAAGGGAAGGGTTGCTTTGTCAAGAAAGATTTAAAACTCAAACATATACATGGGGGATTCCACTCAACCTCCTTCTCATCAGTGTATTAATAAGAATTAGTTTATGAGGGAGATCAAGATGACAGAGTAAGGGGTTTCTAAGCTGACCTCTGACTATAATCACATCAAACTACATCCACATGTGGATCAACTCCTGCTGAAAACAACCTGGAAACCAGCAAGAAAACCTCTCCTACAACCAAACCTTTAAAGAAAGATCCACATGGAATCAGGTAGGAAGGGAGAAGAAGTGAATGGGTCAGGATCGAAGCCCTTAGCAGGAGACACAGAAGAGGAATGGGGATATCCCAGGCTCAAGGGTCTTCCCCAGGAATCGAATCACAAATAAGACACCTCGGTCCTGGATTCAGATCTTGATAAGATGAGTTCCCTTAGCTGGTTTAGAAACCAGTGAAACTTACCAGAGAGCTATGAGAAACAGACTTTTCTCAAGAAGCATGCATGCAGATGCTTGCTTACTCCCAGTAACAGTGCAGAAGCTGTAAACTGAAAATTGCCTAGGACTCTGACCAGTTTTCTGTGATTGCCCCAGCATGTACCTTGGCCCATACCTGGCACTGGCTCCGGCCTTTCTGGCACTGGAGGTGCTCTCCGTTAGGATGAAAGCTGCCATTTCCAGTAGACTTCACACAATAGAATGAAACCAGCTCAGATACAAACTTCAGGGCTTCTGCTCTAGCACCTTCGGCACCAACTCTGCCTTTGACAGGGGGATGACTGCCACTGAGCTCAAGAGAAGCCTTAGTTCAAACCTGGATCTGGCCCTAGCCACTCCTTCTGATCAATTACTTTAGAAAAATGCAATAACTGAACTAAAAATTACACTAGAAGGAACTAAGCAGAATCGGTGATGTAGAAAGAATGCATAAATGATCTGAAAGACAGAATAATAGAAATCACCAAATAAGAGCAGAATAAAAACAAATTTTAAGAAATGAGGATAGCTTGGAGGACCCTGGGGACAACATAAAGTGTACTCACTTCTGCATTATATGGATCCAGGAGGAGAAGAGAGAAAGGGGCAGAAAATGTATTTTTAAAGTTATGGCTGAAAACTTCCTGAAGTTGAAAAAGGAAACAGATTGGTAGGTACAGGAATCACTAAGAGTCCCAAACAGGAGGAACTAAAAGAGACCCATACGAAGACAGGTCATAGTTAAAATGACAAATGTTAAAGATAAAGAGAAAATTGTAAAGGTAACAAGAGAAAAACAAAAAGTCACTAATAAGTGAATTCTTATAATGCTTCAGTTGATTTTTTTCTGCAGAAATTTTACAAGCCAGAAGGGAATGACATTATAATTTAAAGTGCTGAAATGAAAAACTTAAAATCTAGCATGCTATAATCAGAAAAGTTATCATTCAGAATTAAAGATGAAAAATATAATATCTCAAACAAGAAAAACTAAGAGTTCAGCAATACCAAACTGACCCCAAAAGGAATGCTAAATGGTAATTTTAATGGGGAAAGAATAGGCTTCAACAAGAATTTATAAGAAAGGTAAAATTCGCCTAGTAAAGGTAAATATATAATAAAGTTTGTGGATCAACAATTTAAATAAGCAAGTATGAAGATTAAAGACAATAAATGTAAAATCTATATAGCCACAATAAACATGTAAGGGATAGACACGATGATACAAAATATAAAAAACACAAATCATGGAGGAGAGTAAAAATTGTACCTGTTTTAGAATGTATTTGAAGTTAAATGACTATCAATAAAACAAATATAAATCCATGGTAACTGTAAATGAAAAACACACGATAGATTATCAAAAACTAGAAAGAAAGGAATAAGAGCATAGCACTAAAGATAATCATCAAACCATAGGGGAACAGGCTAAAAAAAAAAAAAAAAAAAAGAGAGAGAGAGAGAAAGGGCAGAGAAAAACTACAAAGACAACTGAAACCAAATAAGAACAGTACATACTCAGCGATAATTGCATTAAATATTCAATGGACTAAATGCTTCACTCAAAGGCAGAGGTGACGGATCAGATTAAAACAAACAAACAAACAAACAAAAAGACTATATCCTGCCTGTTATCTGCTGTATACTATGGGGTTGCCACTCCAAGACTCTTTGTATTAGACTTGTAAGATCTCCCTGTCCAATAAACCATTGATATCTCTATCAAGGAAAAAAAAAATGCTATCCTCAGAAGACTCATTTCAGATCTAATAACACAGATTGAAAATGGGGAGATGGAAAATGATATTTTATAAAAATATAAATAAAAAAAGGTTGGGACAGCAGTACTCATGTCAGACAGGGTAGACTTTAAACTAAAGAAACAAAATGCAAAAGACCAAGAAGGGCATTATATAATGATAGAGGGATCCTAATAAGAAGAGGATATAAAATTTTTTTTACATGTATGCACCTAATAGAGAAGTACTTAAATATATGAATCAACTAGTAATAGATAAAAGGAAAATCTGACAAAAATACAAAAATAGTAGGGTACCTCACATATAAAAGAACATATCCAGACATAAAAACAATAAGGAAAATTACTTTAAAATATACACCAGAGAAGTTGAAATTAATAGACATTAATTAATAGACATAGAACATTCCATCTAAAACCAGCAATGAAATGCTTTCCAGGATAGATCACATTCTAGGCCCCAATACAAATCTCAAGAAATTTAGAAAGATTCCGAAGACGAATATCATGGCATCCGGTCCCATCACTTCATGGGAAATAGAAGGGGAACCAGTGGAGACAGTGTCAGACTTTATGTTTTGGGGCTCCAAAATCACTACAGATGGTGACTGTAGCCATGAAATTAGAAGACGCTTACTCCTTGGAAGAAAAGTTATGACCGACCTAGATAGCATATTCAAAAGCAGAGACATCACTTTGCCGACTAAGGTCCATCTAGTCAAAGCTATGGTTTTTCCTGTGGTCATGTATGGATGTGAGAGTTGGACTGTGAAGAAAGCTGAGCACCGAAGAATTGATGCTTTTGAACTGTGGTGTTGGAGAAGACTCTTGAGAGTCCCTTGGACTGCAAGGAGATCCAACCAGTCCATTCTGAAGGAGATCAACCCTGGGATTTCTTTGGAAGGAATGATTTTAANATGGTTTTTCCTGTGGTCATGTATGGATGTGAGAGTTGGACTGTGAAGAAAGCTGAGCACCGAAGAATTGATGCTTTTGAACTGTGGTGTTGGAGAAGACTCTTGCGAGTCCTTTGGACTGCAAGGAGATCCAACCAGTCCATCCTAAAGGAGATCAGTCCTGAGTGTTCATTGGAAGGACTGATGCTGAAGCTGAAACTCCGATATTTTGGCCACCTCATGCAAAGAGTTGACTCTTTGGAAAAGACCCTGAGGCTGGGAGGGATTGGGGGCAGGAGGAGAAGGGGACAACAGAGGATGAGATGGCTGGATGGCATCACCAACTCGATGGACATGAGTCTGAGTGAACTCTGGGAGTTGGTGATGGACAGGGAGGCCTGGCGTGCTGCAATTCATGGGGTCGCAAAGAGTCGGACACGACTGAGTGACTGAACTGAACTGAATACTTAGAAATGTTAGTGATTACTAATGGTAAGGAAAAAAATTTTTAAGATCCTAAAAAATAAAATGGTAATAGAATTATGGGTTTACTCTGCTTTCTCACAATGATGGACTGGCAAACTTTTGAACTCTGGGTCTCTACTTTCTGTTTCTGGTGAAAGGGATTCAATTCAGTTCAGTCACTCAGTCGTGTCTGACTCTTTGTGACCCCATGAACTGCAGCCCTGCAGGCTTCCTTGTCCATCACCAACTCCCGGAGCTTACTCAGACTCGTCCATTGAGTTGGTGATGCCATCCAGCCATCTCATCCTCTGTCATCCCCTTCTCTTCTTTACCGGCATCAGGGTCTTTTCAAATGAGTCAGTTCTTTGCATCTGGTGGCCAAAGTATTGGAGTTTCAGCTTCAGCATCAGTCCTTCCAATGAATATTCGGAATGATTTCCTTTAGTATGGGCTAGCTTGATCTCCTTGCAGTCAAAGGACTGTCAAGAGCCTTCTCCAACACCAGAGTTCAACAGCATCAATTCTTCAGTGCTCAGCTTATTGGAGTTTCAGCTTCAGCATCAGTCCTTCCAATGAATATTCGGAATGATTTCCTTTAGTATGGGCTAGCTTGATCTCCTTGCAGTCAAAGGACTGTCAAGAGCCTTCTCCAACACCAGAGTTCAACAGCATCAATTCTTCAGTGCTCAGCCTTCTTCACAGTCCAACTCTCACATCCATACATGACAACTAGAAAAACCATACCTTTGACTAGACAGACCTTTGCTGGCAAAGTAATGTCTCTGCTTTTTAATATGCTAAGTTGGTCATTGTTTTTCTTCCAATGAGCAAGCATGTTTTAATTTCACGGCTGCAGTCACCATCTGCAGTGATTTTGGAGCTCAAGAAAGTAAAGTCTGTCACTGTTTCATTGTTTCCTCATCTATTTGCCATGAAGTGATGGGACCAGATGCCATGATCTTAGTTTTCTGAATGTTGAGTCTGAAGCCAACTTATTCACTCTTCTCTTTCACTTTCAAGAGGCTCTTTAATTCTTTGCTTTCTGCCATAAGGGTGGTGTCATCTGCATATCTGAGGTTATTGATATTTACAGGTCTGTAAAAGAAAGAAAAAAATAAAATAAATATTTTTTCTTTGTATAAACAGTTTGCAAGTCTTAGAAGACTGCCTTAATGAATACAGTGTTTTATAAGATAACTTTATGGATTTTGTTTCATATAACTTTCACAATGACCCTCAAGTGATAACAGATGATATGACTACTATTTTTCCAAAGAAGATTCAGATTTAGAAAGAGTTGGTTGAAGGTCAAATGACTGGCCCATAGTAATGTTAAGACTGAAGCATAAATTTTCTGACTTTTCATTCTCCTTCTTAGAGTTTGTAACTTCTCAATTATTTTAGGAATATTATATCATCTTTACTCATTCTGTATTCATGGATGTGGCTCTCAAATTCTGGTGAAGATTTACTACTAAAAAATCAAACAACTGACTCAATCTGTTGATTAATTTTCATTGCTACATTATAAACAAAAGAAAAACTAAATGTGATTAAAATACCTTTCTTCACAATTTTGGATTTTGAACAACTTATAATGGATGTAGCTATATTGCCCAATGTCATTATACTTATGAGACAAATTCACTAATAAGTTTGAAATTAAAAAACACAGAGATTTGTTAAACTAAATATTGCCATATTTTAGAAAGGACCCAGAGTCATCTCCTTCTATTTTTCCATTTTAGAAGGTGAGTACTGCCCATATTTCAGATCTGCACCTCTCCCCTAATATAATGTTGTTAAATCCATATTTAACTACAAAGTAGGTGCTACATGTCTTATTTATGCTCTCAGGGCATCCAGATCTTTCTACTCACAAAATCACAGTAAGTGACAATTCCTACTAACTGGTCAGATTTTTTAGAGCAGCACTGTACAGAGAGGCAAATGAATATCGGAAAATGAGTGAACCCACACTATGGGAATAGATCCACATTTATATCAATTATTGCTATATTATTGTATAGCAGTTTGGTTATTAAATACATAGACTTGAGTTTGAATCTTATTTTCCCACATTCTAGGTAAACCACGGCCAGTGGACCCACCACCCATTTCTATAGCATAGCCACATTTACTCCTTGAAATATTGTCTCTGTGTGTTTTTGTTCTATGCAACAGAGTTGAGTATCTGTGTCCGAGACCTTGTGACTGGCCAGCACAGTATTTACTCTCTGGTCCTTTAAGGAAAAGCTGGCTGACCTCTGTTCGAGAAGCACGATTTCGGCTGAGTTTCCTAAATTTCTGGGCCTCGTTTTTCTAATTGTAAAATGTGAATAACAGTTTACCAGGTTGGGTTTAGTGAGGACTAATGAGTTACTCTGTATAAAAAGTTAGCATAGTCATAGCATGGAGAATAAGTGTATTATAAAGACTGATGAAACTAATCATATCCAGAAAATATAGTCTCTATCTCCTCTGCACTAAGGAGCTGGTGAAAATTCTTCTGAGAGAATAAATCTCTGGTTATGTTTGGTCAAGGATGTGCATTCTTTGTGCGTTCTTTCATTTCTGCTGAGTCTCTTTTCAGTGTCCCATGTAATTCTAACCTCCTGCGAGCCTGTTCGGGACTGTCACTTCTTGTAGCCGACCCTTCTTTATTATTTGTGGAAAATTCTCCATGTCTACATCTGGAATTGCTCAAAGGTCAGTGTAAGTACTGAGCCTTTATTAATGGTTTGTTCCGCTCCAAAACGCTTTCCAAAATGCCTGCAGCCAGGGACTTACAGCTCGTTCGAAGAGATAGTTTTCTGTTTTCAGGGATCTCACAGTTCATTCTATTTGTTTTCTCAGTGGAGAAGAGAAAAGTTTTATCCTTCTTGCTATGAGGCATGAAGATTTTCATGAGTTAAAACAAGTTCTTTGTTGGGCAGAAGTATTTCAGTGCCGTATGTTTAAACATTCCAGATCCGAGCACTCACTAGGAGTGCTGTTATGCAAGTGTATGTCTAACATTAGATGACCTGCAAGATATGTGAAGACTTGTTTTTTCAGCTTTGAGATTTACAATATTTTCTTAGCGTATTGCTTTTCAGATTGCAAGTGAAATATGCAGAAATTCTAGGAAACTGAACAAATAAATATAAAAGAGTTTTAAAGAAATTTTAGAGATTTACTCTAGTTCCTTCCCTCAGTTGTGAGAATTTCTGTCATACATATGTTTGTATATATTCCTCCACATATAGAATGTCTGTAGTAAAATATCAGTAATCTGCTTTATCCTGTACTTTGTTTTACTTGATATAGTCCTATGCGTAGTTTGCCACGTCATTAATTTTTTCAACACAGGATTGTAGTCTGTGGATATACCATAATTTATTTAAACATGCTCATATTGGACACTGGGAGAGAGAGTAAATTGTTATAACTTTTCTAGAGGGTAATTTATTAATATAATGTAAAATGTTAAATTTAAATACTCTTCAACATGAAAAATTGAATTTCTTGGAATTTTCCCTAAGGGGACTAACTGGGCAAGCTCACTCAAATATGTGGACTAAAATGTTCATGTTAGAGTGTATGACAGTGAAAATAATTTTGCAATCTAAATGTCTGTCAGAAGGCTGCATAAATAATTGTTGTGCATATATTCCAGTAAAATGCAATGTGGTTAAAAGTGAATGAGCTCATGTACATTAAAATTATTTATATTCTTTTAAGTGAAATAGAGCACATTAAAAATAATTTGGCAGACCCTGGTTTGGTAAACACACCCATACATATGTATATAATGGGGATAATATACCTCACAATACCTACTGCAGTTATCTCTAATTTCTGGCATCATGCGTGACTGTTTCACTTCAAATTTTTGTTTGTGACAGTGAGGATTATTTACTTTCCTTTTAGTGAAGTTTTCATCTATATAACACCCAAAGATCTTTGTAACTATTACGTTTACAGTTCAAACATGCTGTTGCTGCTGCTGCTGCTGCTGTTGCTAAGTCGCTTCAGTTGTGTCCGACTCAGAGACAGCAGTCCACCAGGCTCCCCCGTTCCTGGGATTCTCTAGTCAAGAACACTGGAGTGGGTTGCCATTTTCTTCTCCAATGCATGAAAGTGAAAAGTGAAAGTGAAGTCATTCAGTTGTGTCTGACTCCTAGTGACCCCATGGACTGCAGCCTACCAGGCTCCTTCGTCCATGGGATTTGCCAGGCGAGAGTACTGGAGTGGGGTGCCACTGCCTTCTCTGTCAAACATGCTAGGGAAATATTTTTTTAGGCAGGGATTGTTGGACCTGTAGACAGAGAGGGATATTAGGATCCCTCATAGAGGGTAGACGTCTTACGGTTAGAAGTACGTGTCTGGCTATTTCTTAATACTATTTCTCTAGAAAGTTGTTCAATCCATGAGATGAAAGAATGTGATACAGGGAGACTGAATAGGAGACCTCAGGTTGCCATTAAGAAATACTGTAACCAGTAGAGAGGTTATATGACTTTTCCCACTTCTTACCATTTTTTATAATCCAGGTAAATGATGGGGCTAGGAAAGTGGATGAAATTAGAAGACGCTTACTCCTTGGAAGAAAAGTTATGTCCAACCTAGATAGTATTTTCAAAAGCAGAGACATTACTTTGCCAACTAAGGTCTGTCTAGTCAAGGCTATGGTTTTTCCTGTGGTCATGTATGGATGTGAGAGCTGGACTGTGAAGAAGGCTGAGCACCGAAGAATTGATGCTTTTGAACTGTGGTGTTGGAGAAGACTCTTGAGAGTCCCGTGGACTGCAAGGAGATCCAACCATTCTGAAGGACATCAACCCTGGGATTTCTTTGAAAGAATGATGCTAAAGCTGAAACTCCAGTACTTTGGCCACCTCATGTGAAGAGTTGACTCATTGGAAAAGACTCTGATGCTGGGAGGGATTGGGGGCAGGAGGAGAAGGGGACGACCGAGGATGAGATGGCTGGATGGCATCACGGACTCGATGGACGTGAGTCTGAGTGAACTCCGGGAGATGGTAATGAACAGGGAGGCCTGGCATGCTGCGATTCATGGGGTCACAAAGAGTCGGACATGACTGAGCGACTGAACTGAACTGAACTGAGGAAAGTGGATATAAGTACATAAATAAATCATTATGGCTACTCAGAAGTAGTTTCATTCTGGATTCATCTATAGATAGCTTTTGGACTAGAGTTTTAAAATTCAAACCAATCACCACACATTCTTAGTAAAAACTGCTAATTCTAATTCTATGGTTCCCCCATCCTCCCATCTCTCTCTGTCTATATATATATATATGTATGTGTGTGTGTGTGTGATGTGTGTGTCTCTCTATGTATATTTGCATATGCATTTGACCTTCAGAAATTTTGTGAAATTTGTGTCGATATGCGCTTCCACCTTCTAGCCATGTATCATGGTATTTAACCCATAATGTTGTAAGGAAAAATAGGATTTCATTGTTTCCCTTTACATTTCTTTGATGACTAGTATGGTTGAATATGGTTTACTATTTTGGGGACCAGTTTATTTAAAATTTTTGTTCCTATTCTTTGCCCTTTTTCCTTATTAGAGCACAGGTTGGCAAGCTGTGGGCTACAGGCCAATTCAACCTCTACTTATTTTTGTTAATAAAGTTTCATTGACACACAACAGGCCCATTCATTTCCTTAATTTCCTTATAATATGTTTTTTTTTTTCTTGCTACAACAGCAGGGACAAGTAGTTTTGATAGGACTGTATGACCATCAAAGGCTACAATGTTTAATCTCTGGTACTTATAGAAAGAGTTTATGATTCCTTAGTCATATTTTAGAGGGCTTTTTAAAAATTAACTTGAATGAACTATTTATGGAGTAAGACTATTTATTCTTGTTTGAAATATTTCTTGCAAATAGTTTATTGCATGTCTTTTGCTTGCTTGATCAAGCCCTGATGGTTTCTATCTCTACTCCCTCTTTCTCTCAGACCCCCTGTGCATGGGGTGCTGGAATGATGAATATAGTGTCCTTTGACTTAGAAGGGCTAAGACTATCCTGTTTATTATGAATGGTGGATGGAATAATTTATTATCTGGGTCATCATTTTTCTCATCAAAATGCTTAGAGCTCTCATTCCTGACCTAGATGTTAAGGAATATCTATTTTCTGAGAATCACTTAGAATATTTCTATTTGTATTCAGCCTTGATGTCCTAACTATGATAAAGCTTTGAAGTTGTAAGGAAATGCCTTCTGTGGACTCCTTACTTATCTTTTAAAAAAATAATACCTTATATTCTATAGCATTTTAAATCTTTCCTGGATGTTTTTATGTGGCTTTACTCTTATTTTTCTCCTATCTACTCATCTCTTTTCCTTTGTATTTCCTGCCCCACTTCTTAGTTTCCTGCTAGTGTTTTAGCTCTCTCCAAACATTTGTTTTCCATGTGGTATCACTAGTTTTGAGGGACTTTTTTTTTTAAATTAAGAGCTAATTATATTGTCATCTATCTTTCTTGTATGGCTTCTCAGGTGGTGCTAATGGTAAAGAATCCGCCTGTTGATGCAGGAGAAAGCATAGATGCTGGTTCAATCCCTGGGTTGCAAAGATTCTCTGGAGGAGGGCATGGCAACCCACTTCAGTATTCTTGCCTGGAGAATCCTATGGATAGAGGAGCCTGGTGGGCAACAGTCCATAGAGTTGCAAAGAGTCAGACATGACTGAAGCGACTTAGCACTCACACACACATGTTTCTTGTATAGCATATTAGTCAATATGTTGTTGTTGTTGCTTAATCACTAAGTCATGTCCAAGTCTTGTAACCCTGGGGACTATAGCCCACCAGGCTACTCTGTCCATGGGATTTCTCCGGAAAGAATACTGGAGTGGGTTGCCATTTCCTTTTCCAGGGAATCTTCCCAACCAGGGATCAATGTCACCAGCATTGGCAGGCAGATTTTTTACCACTGAACCACCCGGGAAGCCCATATTAGTCAATAGGTGTTTTCAAAACTGAAGAAATGGATCACATTCCTACTTTCCATTTACATTTATTTTATGATCCAATTATTTTATTTGACAAATATTTCTCCATCAGAGTGATCAAATAACATTACTGTGACTTATCTATGTTTCCGTGTTTATCTGAACATTAAAAGTACCGGAAGCTAGAAGTGACTAGTCCCCACAATCCTCAGTCTGACTCTTCTTCCTAAACGCATTCAAAGGTTTCCCAGCCTCTCTTGCCTGGAGAGCACTGTCTTGTGTCACTTCACGTCTGAGGCATTTAAGTGTGATTGTAAGTTCCTCTTAACTTGGCAGCCTTGAGAGCTGCAGATTGAGATGGCCAGGGGAAAGACAGATGGACCACAGATAGCCTTGGTTCCTCGAGTGACTTGATGGAGGAGAGTTTTCTTGTAGCATATACACTTCCTGTGAGCAAGAAATTAACCTGTGTTATGACAGATTAGATTCTGCAGTTATTGTGCTACTACAGTTTAACCTCAGCTGTTCTCACTAACTCAGAAATTAGCTTTAGAAATGAAGACTGTACTATAAGAAAAAATTGATATGTACAGGGCAGGCAGTGAGAAAAGTGAGGCTGCAGGAGACAGAGAAGAAAATGAATGTTATGTGGCAGTAAAACATTTGGCGAAGCTCTTGCATGTCACAACTTGAAAGGCAGATCATATACCTATGTAACTGTTCCTAGGTAAGAGGTAGAAAACAGAACCACAGAAGTGTATGCTCACTGCCATTTGCTGTGCTTGGCAAGCTATTTCAAAAATAAAGATGAACCCAGGAAAGAACTGACTGGTTCAAAAGCAGAAATGAAGATATAAAGAGGGTCTAGAAATGGGGATCCCCATAGTATTGAAAAAGTCAACTGCTTCTAGACCCAAACTATACTCAAAGACATTTTACAGAGGCTTAAGTAACAAATATTCGACAAAAACTTTCATTTGATTACAGGACTTATGGCCTCCCAGGGGGTGCAGTGGTAAATAATCTGCCTGCCAATGCAGGAGACACAGGAGAGTCAGGTTTGATCCCTAGGTCAGGAAGATGCCCCGGAGGAGGAAATGGCAACTCACTCCGGTGTTCTTGCCTGGGAAATTCCGGGACAGAGGAGCCTGGTGGTCTGCAGTCCACGGGGTCACAGTCAGACAGGAATGAGCACACATGCACAAGGGCAGAGAAAGTATTAAAAATGTTAACTGAGGTCTTCCCACCTGTTATTACAGACAAACTTCAGAGAGCCACCATCAAATTGAGAGAAAAAGGCAGTGAAGGAAACAGAGGGCTGCTGGAGATTTGAGAACTAGGTATTTAAAAGCATGGGTGTGGCTACTGGCATGTGGAGCTGATGAAACAAAGAGAGAAGAAGCCTCTTAAGGATTTGAGAGAAGTGTACTGCCAAAGAAACCACAAACCTGGACTGAAGGGCCCTTTGACTGTAGAAGCTGAAAATGGCCTTTGTGCTCAGAAGCTTAAGTGAATAGGAGCCTGAGGAGGCTGCTATGCAGCCCCGAGACTTATTTCCAGATACAATCAAAGAAGGCAATGGGGAGAAAAAGAACTGCCATAGGGTGGATATTGAAGGCACACACAGGTAGGGAATCTTCTCTGAGTGTGCTCGGCAGGACTTTGGGGTGTATATGAGCTGCTGATTATGCCTGATTTGTGTGTGTGTGTGTGTGTGTGAATCACTCAGCCGTATCTGACTTTTTGTGACCCCATGAACTGTAGCCCTCCAGGCTCTTCTGTCCATGGGATTCTCCAGGCAAGAATACTGGAGTGGGTTGCCATTTCTTTCTCCAGGGGATCTTCCCGACCCAGGGATCGAACCCAGGTCTCCCGCATTGCAGGCAGATTCTTTACCATCTGAGCCAACAGTAATTGTCTTCTTTCTAAAATTGAGTATATTATTGTAATTATTCTGGCCCTGTCATGCCTTTGTTTATTGAGAGAGAAGGAGGAAAAGAAATTGAGAGAGAGAGACAGTGAGTGTGTGTGTATAGGGACAGGAAATTTGGCTTCTAAATTCATAAGTCTCCAGACCAAGAGAAGCCACATCTGGGCTTGGTAAGGACTATTGAACTTTCCCTGGACATACTGGACTTTGAGATTCTGGCATTGACTTATTGAGATTCAGGCTGTCTCCATACAAGTTACTGGTTATGTGTTGTATGTGGCAAGAAGAAGAAACTGAATAATTAGTGAACAGAAGGTGATAGAGTTTCCTAGACTTCACTGTAGTGGACTCTTTCCCCTTTGCTTGAAAATTTCCTAATATCCCTTGAAGTTTATGTTGGGGACATAACTTGCCAATGAACTGTCTACAGAGATGAAGCGCTTCTCTTAACAGCAGCTGTGGGTTTCTACGCTCTGTCTTCCTTTGCTGTGGCCAATTCCAAAGCATCACGAGGCGCGGCATTACGAGACAGTAAAGCCTCCTGTTAGTCCAGGTCCTAACAACCTATGCAGAGGAGAAATCTTTGTTCATGCATATGGGCAAGAAGTGACATATATTGTTGTGCTAAGCCTTTGAGATTTGGAGTTAATGACTTTTTAAGATTAAATTTATAAAAAGTTTACCAATTAGAAAAGCTCAGGTGAGTTATTATTATTTTTCAATAAACATTGGAGTGAACAACTTAAATAAGAAACCAAAGCTGCTCACAATAAACACTATCTAATATAGGCTAACCTAGGAGAAAGCTGAGAAATCCTGTTTGCAAATTCTGCTCTCCTAAAACTAATTCTCATGCCCCCCAAATTGTTCTGAAATTGTGAGAGGTAAGTTATCTGATTCTAATCACATCACATTGTTAACATTTTTACCATCTCAAAAGACTGATTAAAGTTGTATGTATTTTCTTTCTGGTAAATAACATTGGTTTTTATCTATAATTATGGACAGGAAGAAAACTGCTTAAAATTCCCAGGTGGCGCTATTGGTAAAGAACCCACGTGCCAATGCAGGAGACATAAAGAGATGTCAGTTCAATCTTGGGTTGGGCACATCCCCTGGAAAAGGGAATGACAACCCACTCCAGCATTCTTGCCTGGAAAATCCCATGGACAGAGGGCCTGGAGGGCTACAGTCCATGGGGTCGCAAAGAGTCAGAAACAACTAAATCGACTTAGCACAAGGCACTTAGCACAGAAAGCTACATAGCATCTGATTCAATTAGTCTGGTCTCATTTTTAAGTTACTTTTACCTGAGGACATCAGAGAAACTTGTTAAATAGTTTATAGAAATCTGAACAAACAACAGTGTTTACATTAGAGAAATAAAGCATTCACTTATTTAAAAAGTTCAAAGACCATAAATCTGCAGTTAACACTAGCATAAATTAGGCACAGTTTTAATGTGCGATGAGTCAAGAACCTCTGTCCAACACACCACCAGAATATTTATTTTTCTGCTTAATTATTGGCAGAAAATAAGGTTCATAAACCTTAATGAAAAATGAAATTTCATAGGAAAGGTAAATAACAGTGCTAAAAATGGATAGTATTCACTGAAAGAGAACTTGGGAACCTGAAACAGTGTTACAGGAACTAAGAAGATTTCAACAGATAAAACTGCATCATGTTACTTAGGAAATACACATTCATCAGTTTTGTTTACATAAATGATTATTTCTAACTATATTGTATATAGTGGAGATGGCTAAATTTCCATACTTACAAATTAAGATTTGCACATGAAATTGCCTAAAAGGTAGACATCCCTCCAAGCTTTTTAGTTTAATTTGCTTATGTTGACTCTTATTTTCTTGTTTAATGTTGACGCTCTCTTTAGAGTAGTCTGTCTTTCATCTCCCTCTCAAGCAAGCTCAGATCTTGTGCTTGACCCGCCCATAAATATAAGACAGATGGAAATAAATAACCCACTAGAAAGTTCACTTGACATGAGTATTGCATTTTATGCCTTAGAGGACTGAAATGGTTCTGACTTTGAAGTCATTGAAGGGCTATATGACACTTAGAGAAAACAAATCTTTCTTTTTTTTTTTATTGACTTGAAGCTCTCTGGCCTTCAAATGCAGGCACTAGTAAATTCATTGACACTGCATATGCAAGGTTGATGTTCCATTTATAAGAAAAAAATGTTCACTACAAATGGATAATATGGTTCTCTTCTGGCCAGAGAGACTTTCTAAAGCATACTTCAAGTAGGAAAAAGAAAAGTGAGTATCATTCATTTTTAGGAGTAGGTTTGTATTGCTGTTTAGCAATTTGAATTTATTAATGGCTTTATAAATCCAATATCCATGCTAATCAAGATTTTTGTAACAGATGAAAGCAATATTTTTTATTACATGAATTACATTAATTGTAAGTCCTGTGTATGTATTTCCTAGTATTTGGAATGCTTTTTTCCTTTTAATGACATCCCACAAATTCTCAGTGTAATAATATTGCATTAAGAGTAATCCTTTGTTGAGATGATTTAAATGAATTTCTTTGCTATAGTAATAATTAAGGCTTAGTGATCCACAGTTTTTAAGTCACTGAAAACAAAGACAAAATTTTATTGCAATTTGGGACAAATATTCCACCAGTACTTGTTACCCTAAAACTTGAAATTAAAGCAACTGATATCAATAATTAGTGAATCTACTAAAGAAACACCCTATGGAGATAATTTTAGGTAAATGATAAAGAGCAAAGCAGGCAGATGCCTAGTATAGTAAATTTCCAAGATACTGATATTAACCCTTTTTATATTCATCATTGCTGCTTACTTGAGCATTTTTAGGCAGATAATTCATCTGCATCTTTACATGTTTAATGAAGAACATCTCTGTGTTTTTGGTGAAATGCTTGAGATAGTTTCACTTTGAGGGCTATTTTATTCATGCTCCAAAACCCAAATAGAGCCTGTTAACTGATTAAAATGAATATTAGAAGCATAAAGACAGATAAAAACTTTTCTCTCTGTGTCTCTCAATGAAATCTTTCTGTTTAACAGAAATAAGCAAAAGTAACTTGCTGACTTCTATTTAGAAACACTATAAAAATTCAAATAAGAGAATCAAATGCCAGTTATGCCTTCGACTGTGAGCAGTTTCTGGAACAATTAATGGAAAAGATGATCTGGTTTAATAGATTACTTGAGAAGCTCAGAGTATATCACTTATGAATTTTTATGTATCTTACATAAATGAGAAATGCTAAAATCGAAGTAGTTCAAAGATGTTTTCTTACCTTGGAATTCTACACCTGTAACTTATTTGAATCACCGGCAGTCTGTTCTTCCTGCTTTTAGATAATGCCATGAGGTAGCTCCTACTGCTAGAATATTTTTTTTAATGTATTTTAAATTGTTCTAGAAACTGAATTTATAATAACATCTTCACATGTTCAAAACCAAGTGCAGGACTGTGATATATCCTTAAGAGACAGCAGAGTTTTCATAAAAATAACTAAAGAACCAGCAAATAAGTGGGAAGAATATCTTAGATTAGGACTGTGAAGAAGGCTGAGCACCAAAGAATTGATGCTTTTGAACTGTGGTGTTGGAGAAGACTCTTGAGAGTCCCGTGGACTGCAAGGAGATCCAACCAGTCCATTCTGAAGGAGATCAGCCCTGGGATTTCTTTGGAAGGAATGATGCTAAAGCTGAAACTCCAGTACTTTGGCCACCTCATGCGAAGAGTTGACTCATTGGAAAAGACTCTGACGCTGGGAGGGATTGGGGGCAGGAGGAGAAGGGGACGACCGAGGATGAGATGGCTGGATGGCATCACGGACTCGATGGACATGAGTCTGAGTGAACTCTGGGAGATGGTGATGGACAGGGAGGCCTGGCGTGCTGTGATTCATGGGGTCGCAAAGAGTCGGACACGACTGAGCGACTGAACTGAACTGAGACATATTTCAATTACTTAATATTATTTTATATATTTATTTTTTATGTTGCCAGGTGTCACTGAAGGGTGCTGAGGAGATTTAGGTTGAACACTGAAGAAATCTTTCTGATTAAGAAAAGGGTTATAAGCAGAGTGGCTGTTCTCACTCTTCTGTGATACAGATATTAGTAGAGGCAGTGGTGATATTAATGATGTCTATCCAATGATTGCTATGTGCTAAAGTGTCTGTGTTAGTCACTCAGTCGTGTCTGATTCTTTGTGACCACATGCACTGTAGCCTGCCAGGCTCCTCCGTCCATGGGATTCTCTAGGGGAGAATACTGGAGTGAGTTGCCATTTCCTTCTCTAGGGGATCTTCCCGACCCAGAGATCGGACCTGGGTCTCCTGCATTGCAGGCAGATTCTTTACCATCTGAGCCACCAAGGAAGCACTGTGCTAAACATTCCACTAATTCACATTTAATTCAGTCCTTTACAGTCCTGAACTTCATTTTATTCTCATGTTGCAGAAAAGAAAAGCAAATCTTAGAGAAGTTCACATATCCAGAATCACAAACCTAGCGGCTTATGGAGCTGAGACTAGAGCAGCCGAACCATTAAAAATTACTTACATTCTCTAGGTCTTAGATTTTCCTGTGTATTAATAGAATGAAGATAAGAAGACCCATCTCATAATGTTTGTAGTAGATTTTTGAGGTAATAGGCAAAAGCACCCAGCTCATGTTTAATGTATGTTATTTATCCTCTTTGATTAAGGAGGATTAAACATTACTGCTCAAACTCTGTCAAATATAATATTGCATTTAAATTATGTTTATATCCCATTACTAAGCTATAAGCTCTGGGAGAACTTGGCTGGAACCATGTTTTATTCCTTCCATTCCTTGTCTTATACTAGCACATGTCCTAGGACTTAGAAAGTATGTGTGTTGCCTCTGAAAAACTAATGAAAGGTAGGGCAAGGCCCCACATCCATCTACTGCAGTTTGGAAGGCACCTGGACACCATGGTTCAGATTTTAAAATATGCTTGCTGTTTGACTCAGCAACTTAATTTCTAAAAATATATCTTAAGGAGACATTGAGAATTTTGTACTAAGATATATTTTCAATTATAATAGTTAAGACTTTGTCTTCAATAGGGACAAGTTAGAAACATCCTAATTGCCGATTTAAAAGTTGTGCAATAGGCATACAATGGAACAGTGTGTAGCCATTAGAAAAGATATAAAGATGCACTTATTAGTGGTGAGAAAGTCTCATGATATCTTTGCTGGCAGGTGTAAGAAGTTAGTTATGCAACTCTATGATATTTTTTCTGTAACAGACATACAACAGTTGTGTTTGCTAAACCTTCCACCCCCAAACTAATTACAGTTTTGCTCTCCTAGAAATGGAATCTTAAACCAGTGGATCAAGGATTGCTTAATCAGTACTTTGCTTTGGCTGATAGACTCCTGCCATCCTGCAAAGGAAAGTAACTTTACAATAAACATCTTGCTTTTTTGCCTGATATAACTTCCTCATTTCCTTGTCTTTTTGTCTTTCATTTTGTACAGCTCCTCAGAATTCCTTCCTTAGCTGCTAGATTGGATGCTGCTCAATTCCAATCAATTTTCTCTCAAGTAAAATGTTAATATGCCCTCAATCTATCTTTTGACAATACATGTGCATGCATGTATACATATTGTAAAAGTATATGAGAAATTGAGAATAGGTATGTTTGGGTAAAAGAGCATAGTCTATTTTTATTTCTCCATGTTTTTCTTTATTCTTAGGAATTATTTTAAAGAAAGCACTTTTTTAATATTTGAAAAAATATGTTATTTTAAAAAATGAGTGGCATCATTTTCAATAGTGACTTTTGACACCGAACCTCAGGCAGCAGACATGTTTCAGATTTTTAGAATCTTGAGAAAATCACATTTGAAAAAAAAATTGTTCACTATTATGGGATGATTAAAAATAACAATGCTTTTTAGGCTAGTGACCTCTTTTTCATTTCTTTATAAACAACTAAACATAGAAGCCTTTCAGTACTTTCTCAGTTTGCTTCTTTTCTACCCTTCATGCTTACATGACGAGGTCAGATATATAGAACTTGGACTCACTGAGATGAGATTTGACTCACTGAGATTTGAAGTTTAATGATAGGGAAAGCTGCAATATATGTTTGAAAATTTCTCAGATAAAACAACAGAACCCCAAGGCAATTCATTCTGAATTTTAAAGATATGAGTATACATTAATATGAAATGGACAGATTTATTTCTGACTGTTTCAAAGAAATATCGACAGTGGAACACTTGGTTCTAAGCAGGTTGGCTGCAAGCCTGTGTAGAAAAGAGTTGTGTAATTCAAAGTAAAAACACTTCCATGTTCCATCTGTGAGGAGAGTGGAGCCTTGACAACTATCATTTGTCATAGTGGACACAATGAGAAACAGAAAGACAGACCCAAGAAAAGGGGCAGTAAATATGTAAAAGTATACATATGGTATAAGAATATATGGGTAAATGTGATTCCAGAAATCAAAAGTGAGATCAGAATACAGGATTTCAGGAAAACTGGCCTCCTGGGATTCTTATAGAATAATTTTTAAACATTCACTGTTTAATTTTATTAGTTTTAAGTGATTATAGATGTATCTCCAATAGCAAAGCTTAGAGCAAGATGGAAATCAATTGCCCTGCCCTTTATCCTTAAAGGAATTTCTTTCCTTTATTGCTTATTATGATCTTTGTAGTTCAGGATTCCAAAATGAAGTGGAGCAACTAGAACACAGAATAACTGTGAATATGACTTGGGAGAATTTTGCAGTGGTGGTGGTTATCTTCTAGATAATTCCATTTTTCTTGTCAAAACTATAATTACCATTTTTATAAAGCATTTTTCTCACAGAGAAACTTTCTATATGAGGAATAAAAGAAACTTAGTTTTGAGTATTAGACCTGTGGGATTCAATACTGGAGACCACCGGGTCTCTTTTATTATGTGCAATAAGTGAGATTTGGCCTACAGCAGGGTCTGTAATTATTCGGCTCCTCCAAAAGTAGCTCCTGACTTTGATTTTGCAAAACACATTAATATTAATTTTGTTACTTGAACATTTGCTTTTAATATAACAGAATCCACATGCTTGGTTGAGGCCAACATATGCTGTTTATTATGCAGGTTTGTCTGTTCCTGATGATGTAGTACATAAATCAAATCTAAATTAAGCCAACACCACTTCTCCCCTATGCCGTGATATTTGGGGATGAGACTGTTGGCCAAGGAATCATGAGGAAGAGTAAGACACTTTTGTATATTGTGAGATATTTTCATTGCTGCCAATAGTAACATCATCACCAATCAAGAACTTGAAATAGTATAACTGTGCTGCTGCTAAGTCGCGTCAGTCGTGTCCGACTCTGTGCGACCCCATAGATGGCAGCCCACCAGGCTCCCCGTCCCTGGGATTCTCCAGGCAAGAACACTGGAGTGGGTTGCCATTTCCTTCTCCAAAGTATCACTATAAGTATTCCCATATATGAAGTTCATTTGCTTAACTTTTGAAATCTTTTCAATAGTTGCATATGAACAAGAAGCATGGAATTCAAGAAATTAAGTTAACATAGTAAGACTAAGGTTTCACTTTTATTTGGTTGGTCTTAAAATCTGGGATATAAGAATATATTAGTAAAATACATGTTTTAAAAGATTTGGAGGCCATTGTAATTATTCTTTGGTGTTCAGGGGAATAAAATCTTTCTTACAATAAAATTCAGATAGATGTTAGGGCTTATATAAAAATGGTTGATTAACTCCAGAACTGAAGAAATACAGGGAGATACCTTTGTTAGAGGTTTCTTAAGTTGTCTTTGTAATCAAATCGCACATGTTTATGTTGAGCTGTTCTGGAGTGGAGTGGACTTTTGGTGGCAATTTCTCATGCTTCCATATTCTTTATTCAATGTAGAAATATTTCTCAAGGTCATAAATGCAAAATACTGTTCACTGAGACCTCAGACCTGATTTCAAGACTGTCATTCTCTGAACTGAAAGACAGACGTATTGGCACAACCCACTTGTCCGATGGACCAGCTTAGTTCAAATATTACATTCTCCAGAAAGTTTTCCTCTATTACTTTTTTTGTTCACTTGTTTGCTTTCTCTTTCCTGAGCTTTTTTATCTTTAAGGTTTGGTTAAAAAGAACAGATTCATCAATTTACCTAAATAGAAATGAGATGCTTCTAAGAATTTTTACCTAGAAATGACATCTTCTGAGAAATGTATTAGGCTTTCTGACTCCTTCTCCAACTTGCCCTGAGCCTTAGTGTTTTCTCTACCTGGCATTTCTGTCTCTGACTAGCATGAACTTAGTGACCTATTTCCCATCTTCTTTATACCCTCTCTTTCTGCTCCTGCCTTTACTGTTGGGCTTCTGTTTTTAATTCCCAGTATAAAGACTGGTCACTTTGCTGTCCATGTCAGTTCACCTGGAGGAGTCTCAGAGAGCCTATGGAAGGCTTCACCATGGTTGCCCTGTATGTTTCCCTCATTGCTGATGCTGAGGTTGTTGTCATTCGGTCAGTCACATCTGACTCTTTGGGACCATATGGACTGCAGCACGCCAGGCCTCCCTGTCCTTCACCATCCGCCAAAGTCTGCCCACGTTAATGTCCATTGCATTGGTAATGCCATCCAGCTATCTAATCCTCTGACACCCTCTTCTCCCTCTGCCCTCAACCTTTCCCAGCATCTGAGACTTTTCCAGTGAGTCAGCTCTTCATATCAGATGACCAAAATACTAGAGTTTCAGCTTCAGTATCAGTCCTTCCAACTAGTATTCAGGGTTGATTTCTCTTAAGATTGACTGGTTTGACCTCCTTGCTGTCCAAGGGATTCTCAGGAGGCTTCTCCAGTACCACAGTTTGAAGGCATCAACTCTTCGGTGCTCTGCCTCCTTTACAGTCCAGCTCTCACAATGGTATGTGACCATTGGGAAGACCACAGCCTTGACTATATTGACCTTTGTCGGCAGAGTAATGTCTCTGCTTTTCAATACACTGTCTAGGTTTGTCATTGCTTTCCTGCCAAGAAGCAAATGTCTCCTGATTTCATGGTTGCAGTCATCATCCACAGGGATTTTAGAGCCCAAGAAGAGGAAATCTGTCAAGGCTTACACCCTTTCCCCCTCCATTTGCCATGAAAGTAATGGGGCCAGATGCCATGATTTTAGTTTCTTTTAATATTTAGTTTAAGCCAGCTCTTTCATTCTCCTGCTTCACCCTCATCAAGAGGCTGTTTAGTTCCTCTTTGCTTTCTGCCATTAGAGTGGTATCATCCACATATCTGAGGTTGTTGAAGTTTCTCCCGCCTGCCATACTTCCAGCTTGTAATTCATTCAGCATGGCATTTCTCATGATGTGCTCAGCATATAGATTAAACAAACAGGGTGACAGCAGATAGCCCTGTTGTATTCCTTTTTCAATTTAGAACCAGTCAGTTGTTCCATACAGGGTTCTAACTGTTGCTTCTTCACTCGCATACAGGTTTCTCAGGAGATGGGTAAGATGGTCATATAAGCATCTCTAACTAGAGAAAAAAAAAATTGTAAGAGAAGCAAGGTCATAAAACACATTTGGATATTCTATGAATGCCTAATATGTGGAAGGTAAATATTTAGTTTGTACATATACAAGTGGTTTTGTTTACTTTTATTTTGTGTATATACACTAAAAAAAAAAACCTGCCTAGGATCTCTGTTTCTGCCTAAAATTGTCAGAAAGCTGGAAAAAGAGCATAATGATTAGTCAAAATGGACTTCACAATGGGGCTAAAATGCTACTATTTTTTGAAAGAGAAATAAAATTATTTCTGCTTGAATAACTGGCAAGAGACTTAAAATAGCAGAAGCCTTTATGTTATTAAAATAAGGAGAATTGATTCAATGAATTCCATGAAATCCTCATCATACTGACATCTCTGTATTTGGTATTACTAACCACTCTTCTCCTCTGGACACTTCCTTCTTCCTTGGATTATAAAATGTCACTCTGTCCCATTCCTTCTCAGAATCTTCTGTTGGAGTCTTTTTTCCCCACTCTCCAAAAATTTCTGTCATTCAGGCTATTGTTTTTGACATGTTCTCAATTATACAACCATCCTAACCATCATCCTTCTTTCTAATGGGATGATCGATCATCTGTAATCACAAAATCTGTTTCTATCTTCAGCTTCTATACTACTAAGTTTCAACTTACAAGACACTTCTAGTTGACTACTTACAGGCATAGGCAATTGTTTTGCCAACCTGAACTCTTTGTCTCCACCTATCACCCCGACATTACTTCTGACTTTTGTACTTTTTATGTCAGTGAGCATTTCCAACTAGCCATTAAGTCAGAAAGAGTGAATTGTCCATTTCTCTCATAACTCCAAGCATGAATCTGTAATCCTTTTAAGATTACTTACTGCTGTCATAGTTTAAAGTTTCCTCATACCTCAGATAAACTTTTTTCCTGATATGAAGATCATTGTTCTTTTCTTCATTATTCTACCATCCTTATTGCTTCCAGATGAGTTTACTAGATTTTAAATATGTTATGCTATGCTGTTGTTTAGTTGCTAAGTCATGTCTGACTCTTTGTGACCCCATGGACTTCTTGGCCCACAAGACTCCTCTGTACATTAAATTTCCCAGGCAATAATACTGGAGTGGGTTGCCATTTCCTTCTCCAGGGGCTCTTCCCTACAGAGGGATGGAACCTGAGTCTCCTGCTTTGGCAGGTGGATTCTTTACCATTGAATCACTAGGGAAACCCTATTTTTCAATGAGTATGATTCTCTAATACTTTCTTATTTGTAAATGAAACAAATATGTCATGTTATTCCCCTACATAAAACCTTTCAATGGCTTCCTAATGCCTGCAGGAACAAACGTGCACGTATTGCAGATGATGTCAAAGATTTTCAGTGGTCAGACCCTCCTCTCACCTTCGTTATTATCCTTCTCTTTCACATATTCTTTCCTTCACCTGGGCTTGATGTAAACATACATAAAGTAAGAAGACCCATTTGTATGGAAATGACTGGGTTAGCCAAAATGTTTGTTTCAATTTTTCCATAAAATCTTACAGAAAAATCCAGATGAAATTTTTGGCCAATCCTATAAATAGAATACAATGTTTCAATATTCCAAGGAAGATTGCAGATTAAAATTTCCATTATAGGCCAAGTTGAATTTTTGGCTTATGATAAAACACTTAAGAATGTTTTTAACTAGTCATATCTGACTTATCAACAGGGCAACATATGTTTTTAGTTTTGAATTGATTAAATGACAATGTAAACATATTTGTGCTGTGATGTATGAAATACATAGGAGGTGTAAACTGTTAACATGAATTGTATGATCATAGCTTAATTTACATTTAATGATATTAACTAAGAATTGAAAATTTCGTAGGTTGCTATTAAAAGTAAGAAGTACAATATATTTTAAAGACTAAATGGAATTGAACATTTTAGCACTGCTTCTGATTTTAGCAGCTATTTGGGAACCTAATATACTGACTCACAGGCTGCAAGAAAAATCTGTAAAATAATAATAAAAAAAGGGTTTGGTGAGAAAAATAATTATGTTCTTAAATCTGCAGGGTTTTGAATTAGATATTTTGTGGTGAAGGTTAGAAATTGAACTTAAATGTTTACAAATGCCTTTGTTCTATTTCTACTGTATTATCAAAGTGTAGTTTTACTCTTCTTTAAATCCTATATGACTAGTAGGATAGAGTGATGACTAAAATTTACCAAATAAATTTTAAGATTTTTTCCTACTCATATTTTGTTGTTTACCTGATTGATAAACTTTAGATTTGGTGTTCTTCTAAGCAATTTTTAAAAAAAAAGATTATGTTCTAGCTCTGTGAAAAATACCGTTGGTAGCTTGATAGGGTGGAGGAGGAAATGGCAACCCACTCCAGTGTTCTTGCCTTGAGAATCCCGGGGATGGGGGAGCCTGGTGGGCTGTCGTCTGTGGGTTCGCACAGAGTTGGACATGACTGAAGTGACTTAGCAGCAGCAGCAGCAGCAGCAGCTTGATAGGGATTGCATTGAATCTATAGATTGTTTTGGGTAGTATACTCATTTTCACTATATTGATTCTTATACAGAGTGAAGTAAACCAGAAAGAAAAACACCAAGACAGTATACTAACGCATATATATGGAATTTAGAAAGATGGTTATGATAACCCTGTATACAAGACAGTGAAAAAGAGACACAGATGTATAGAACAGTCTTTTGGACTCTGTGGGAGAGGGAGGGGGGAGATGATTTGGTAGAATGGTATTGAAACATGTATAATATCATATATGAAATGAATCGCTAGTCCAGGTTCGATGCATGATACTGGATGCTTGGGGCTGGTGCACTGAAATGACCAAGAGGGATGGCACAGGAAGGGAGGAGGGAGGGGCGTTCAGGATGGGGAACACGTGTATACCTGTGGTGTATTCATGTTGACGTATGGCAAAACCAATACAATATTGTAAAGTAATTAACCTCCAATTAAAATAAATAAATTTATAATAAAAAAATAAAGATTATGTTAGTTTTCTTTCTTAAGCATTTCATAGCTAGTAAAATATTCCTCCCTGGAACATATAAAATAATCACAAAAATTGTTGCTATAAGAAAAAGTCAGTATTTCAGTCTTGTTTATTTCAAGTGGTATAAAAATGAATTGGTCAAATTTTCATTTAGAAATATAATTTATCAGATTAACTAAATAAAAACCTAAGAGTGGATATGATCAAAACAAAAAGCTGAAATGGAAACAGTGTTCTCCTTTCTCTTCTTTGCTTGTTTTATTTTATTTATTTTTTTATTTTACAATATTTCTTTCGTCCACCATGGTGTATATTGTAAGTATTGTTGCTCTTAGCTATTTTCATTTCCTGAGAAGCTTTTTAGTTTATTTTATGTATCTTGGAATTCTAAAGAGTTTTGTTATTATACTATCACTTTTCCTCAGGTGTTTTTTATTCCTAACAAATAAAATACACTCAGGGTGATAAAATGTAAACAACTCTTTCTAATACATTGCCTTTGGAGGAAATATTTCTCTATGTGATTTAAAAATTTGGTCCAGTCCATTCCAAAAGCCTAAACAGAAAATGTAGGCAGAAAGATTGAAGAAATGTATGTACTCCAGTAACCCACAATTATATTATGTTTTTGCACTATGTATATTAGTTTCCCGTTGTTGCCTTAACCAACAAAGTAGTATGATTCTAATATTCTTAACTACATTATAGAGAAATGGAATGCAAAAGTAGGAAGTCAAGAAACACCTGGAGTAACAGGCAAATTTGGCCTTGGAGTACAGAATAAAGCAGGGCAAAGGCTAATAGAGTTTTGTCAAGAGAACACATTGGTCATAGCAAACACCCTCTTCCAACAACACAAGAAAAGACTCTACACATGGGCATCATCAGATGGTCAACACCAAAATCAGATTGATTCTATTCTTTGCAGGCAAAGGTGGGAAAGCTCTATACAGTCAGCAAAAACAAGACCAAGAAATGACTGTGGCTCAGATCATGAACTCCTTATTGTCAAATTCAGACTTAAATTGAAGAAAGTATGGAAAACCACTAGACCAATTGAGTATGACCTAAAGAAAATCCTTTATGATTATACAGTGGAAGTAAGAAATAGATTTAAGGGACTAGAACTGATAGAGTGCCTGATGAACTATGGACGGAGGTTCGTGACATTGTACAAGAGACAGGAATCAAGACCATCCCCAAGAAAAGTAAATGCAAAAAAGCAAAATGGCTGTCTGAGGAGGCCTTACAAATAGCTGTGAAAAGAAGAGAAGCGAAAAGCAAAGGAGTAAAGAAAAGATACACCCATTTGAATGAAGAGTTCCAAAGAATAGCAAGGAGAGATAGGAAAACTTTCCTCAGTGATCAGTCCAAAGAAATAGAGGAAAACAATAGAATGGGAAGGACTAGAGATCTTTCAAGATCTGGAGTAACACCTGGAGTAACAGGCAAATTTGAGAAAATTAGAGATACCAAGGGAACATTTCATGCAAAATGGACACTATAAAGGACAGAAATTGTATGAACCTAACAGAAGCAGAAGATTTTAAGAGGTGGCAAGAATACACAGAAGAACTATACAAAAAAGATCTTCATGACTAAGATAATCATGATGGTGCGATCACTTATCTAGAGCCAGACATCCTGGAATGTGAAGTCAAGTGGGTCTTAGGAAACATCACTACAAACAAAGCTAGTGAAGGTGATGGAATTTCAGTTGAGCTATTTCAAATCCTAAAAGATGATGTGAGAGTGCTATACTCAATATGCCAGCAAATATGGAAAATACAGCAGTGGCCGCAGGACTGGAAAAGGTCAGTTTTCATTCCAATCCCAAAGGAAGGCAATACCAAAGAATGCTCAAACTACTGCACAATTGCGCTCATCTCACATACTAGTAAAATAATATTCAAAATTCTCAAGTCAAGCTTCAACAGTACACAGAACATGAATTTCCAGATGTTCAAGCTGGTTTTAGAAAAGGCAGAGGAACCAGAGATCAAATTGCCAACATCCATTAGATCATCGAAAAAGCAAGAGAGTCCCAGAAAAAGTCTACTTCTTTATTGACTATGCCAAAACCTTTGACTGTATGGATCACCACAAACTGTGGAAGATTCTTCAAGAGATGGGAATACCAGACTACCTGACCTGCTTTTTAAGAAATCTGTATGCAGGTCAAGTAGCAACAGTTACAACTGGACATGGAACAACAGACTGGTTCCAAATCGTGAAAGGAATATGTTAAGGCTGTATACTGTCACCCTACTTATTTAAATTATATGCAGAGTACATCATGAGAAACACTGGGCTGGAGGAAGCACAAGCTGAGAGAAATATCAGTAACCTCATATATGCAGGTGACACCACCCTTATGACAGAAAGTGAAGAAGAGCTAGAGAGCTTCTTGATGAAAATGAAAGAGGAGAGTGAAAAAGTTGGCTTAAAGCTCAACATTCAGAAAATGAAGATCATGGCATCCCGTCCCATCATTTCATGGCAAATAGGTGGGGAAGCAGTGGAAACAGTGAGAGACTTCATTTTATTTTATTTTTTTTGGCTCCAAATCACTGCAGCTGGTGACTGCAGCCATGAAATTAAAAGATGCTTACTCCTTGAAAGGAAAGTTATGACCAACCTAGACAGCATATTAAAAAACAGAGTCATTACTTTGCTGACAAAGGTTCATCTTAGTCAAGGTTATGGTATTTCCAGTAGTCATGTATGGATGTGAGAGTTGGACTATAAAGAAAGCTGAGCACCGAAGAACTGATGCTTTTGAGCTGTGATGTTGGAGAAGACTCTTGAGAGTCCCTTGGACTGCAAGGAGATCAAACCATTCCATCCTAAAGGAAATCAGTCCTGAATATTCATTGGAAGGACTGATGCTGAAGCTGAAACTCCAATGTTTTGGCCACCTGATTGGAAGAACTGACTCATTTGAAAAGACCCTGATGCTGGGAAAAATTGAAAGCGGGAGAAGAAGGGGACGACAGAGGATGAGGTGTTTGGATGGCATCACCAACTCAATGATCATGAGTTTGAGTAAACTCCGGGAGTTGGTGATGGACAAGGAGGCCTGGTGTACTGCAGTGCATGGATTTACAAAGAGTTGGACAGGACTGAGTTACTGAACAACAACAAATTCAATGTAGAATCATCAAATCATAGAATTTTGATGCCAGAGGCAATCTTGGAAGACAGTCATTCTAAACATCTAAACAGCCTGTAGATTAGGGAAGAAAAAAAAAAAAAAAAAAACTCAAGCAGGGTTCAACTATGCACTATAATGGACATATAATAGTGAAGCTTCAACTTTACTAGGGTAGGGATGCCTTTTGTTGTAAAAAGTCCCTAACTTGTTGAATGTGATTGTGATTATGGTCTCTATATACTATATATATACATATCTATCTATCTATCTATATCTATACATATCTCCAACAAGTTATGAAGCATATATAAATGTTTTTATACCATTCTCGCTATGTAATTTTATAGTTATTAACTGGAGTAGCTATAATGGTCATCTGAGTTAAATTCACCCATTCCAGTCCATTTTAGTTCGCTGATTCCTAGAATGTCGACGTTCACCCTTGTCATCTCTTGTTTGACCACTTCCAATTTGCCTTGATTCATGGACCTGACCTTCCAGGTTCCTATGCAGTATTGCTCTTTACAGTATCGGATCTTGCTTCTATCACCAGTCACATGCACAACTGGGTATTGTTTTCGCTTTGGCTCCATCCCTT
>SJYT01079346.1:100734-193760 GCA_006410635.1 Cephalophus harveyi | reverse complement strand
GTGTTGGAGAAGACTCTTGAGAGTCCCTTGGACTGCAAGGAGATCCAACCAGTCCATTCTGAAGGAGATCAACCCTGGGATTTCTTTGGAAGGAATGATGCTAAAGCTGAAACTCCAGTACTTTGGCCACCTCATGAGAAGAGTTGACTCATTGGAAAAGACTCTGATGCTGGGAGTGATTGGGGGCAGGAGGAGAAGGGGACGACAGAGGATAAGATGGCTGGATGGCATCACTGACTCGATGGACGTGAGTCTGAGTGAACTCCGGGAGATGGTGATGGACAGGGAGGCCTGGCGTGCTGCGATTCATGGGGTCTCAAAGAGTCGGACACAACTGAGCGACTGAACCTAACTGAACTGATGGGGCTGGATGCCATGATCTTAGTTTTTTGAATGTTGAGTTTTAAGCCAACTTTTTCACTCTCCTCTTTCACTTTCATTAAGAGGCTGTTTAGTTCTTCACTTTCTGCTAAAAGGGTGGTCTCATCTGCATGTCTGAGGTTACTGATATTTCTACCAACTTGGATTCCACCTTGTGTTTCACCCAGCCTGGCATTTCACATGATGTACTCTGCATATAAGTTAAATAAGCACAATGACAATATACAGCCTTGACATACTCCTTTCCCGATTTGGAACCAGTCTGTTGTTCCATGTCTGGTTCTAACTGTTGCTTCTGGACGTGCATACAGATTTCTTAGGAGGCAGGTCAGGTGGTCTGGTATTCCCATCTCTTGAAGAATCTTCCACATTTTTGTTGTGATTCACAACAAAGGCTTTGGTGTAGTCAATAAAGCAGAAGTAGATGTTTTTATGGAACTCTCTTGCTTTCTCGATGATCCAACAGATGTTGGCAATTTGATCTCTGGTCCCTCTGCCTTTTCTAAATCCAGGTTGAACATCTAGAATTTCTTGGTTCATGTACTGTTGTAGCCTGGCTTGGAGAATGTTCTGCCTTACTTTACTAGTGTGTGAGATGAGTGCAATTCTGTGGAAGTTTTAGCATTCTTTGGCATTGCCTTTCTTTGGGATTGGAATGAAAACTGACCTTTTCCAGTCCTGTGGCCACTGCTGTGTTTTCCAAATTTGCTTGCATATGGAGTGTAGCACTATAACAGCATCACCTTTTAGGATTTGAAATAGCTTAACTGGAATTCCATCCCCTCCACTAGCTTTGTTGAGAGTGATGCTGCCTAAGGCCTACTTGACTTCACATTCCAGGACGTCTGGCTCTAGGTGAGTGATCACACCAATGCAGTTATCCGGGTCATGGAGACATTTTTTTGCATAGTTCTTCTGTCCTTGCCACCTCTTCTTAATATCTTCTGCTTCTGTTATATCCATACCATTTCTGTCCTTTATTGTGCCCATCTTTGCATGAAATATTCCCTTGGTATTTCTAATTTTCTTGAAGAGATCTCTAGTCTTTCTCATTCTATTGTTTTCCACCATTTCTTTGCACTGATCACTGAAGAAGGCTTTCTTATTCCTTGTTTACTTTGGCCAATAAAATGAAGCTTAAATAACCATTGTTCCTGTTCCAAACTGAGGTCTCAAGGTGTCTTGCAGCTTCTGATCTGATTCTTAGAATCCTTGCTGCCATTAAACCAGTTGCTGATCCATGAGATACATGTAACCCATTTGCCCTGTTGCTCTAGCCAATTGTCAGTCCATTGCAGAAGCAGAGCTGCTTCCCTGAGTGGTGTGCAAGCATGCCAAATGGCTTCTGTCATCTCTGTCTCTTTGTGAACCTATGGACTGTAGCCTGCCAGGCTTCTCAGTCCATGGGATTCTCTAGGCAAGATACTGGAGTGGGTTGCCATACCCTCCTCTAGAGGATCTGCTCCACCCAGGGATCAAATCTGCATCTCTTATGTCTCCTGCATTGGCCAAAGTGTTCTTTACCACTAGCACCACCTGGAGGAGGGTATGGCAACCTGGCCACCTGGAGCTAGTGGTAAAGGAACTGAGGCATTTGCACAGAGTGAGACAAGCATGGCCAGAGCTACCCAGTTTAAAAACAATAATAAATGCTTGTTGATTCACATAGCTAAGTTTTGAGGCGGCATTTCATAGTAAATCAAATGTATGCAATCTATTTGAACAAAAAAAGAACGCTTTTACATCTTATAATTCATATTGATAAGTTGTTTTCCAAAGACTTTTGGGGGTAGCAATTTGCTACCCTCTCCATCTAGGTTTATTATTATTGTAATATTTGCTAGTTGGATAAAAGATAATTAGTGTTATGCTTTACTTAAATGCAACATTTTAAAAGCTTTTTTTTCCTCATGATGATAAAATCTTTCCTTCTGATGATAAAGTCACTATGTTAGCTGTCATTTCATTAAAACAAATCATATTTCAGAGTGAAGTTCTTCCTAAATTATTTTTTTAGAATTAAGATGATATTTATCAGATTTATTTCCTCTTAAATGGTGTAGAAATGAAAAACAAATGTTGATTTCCAATTTACTAGATCATAGTTTTTGATCTCTTGAGGTAGAACTTCTTCCCTCCAATATCACTAATTCAGTAGCTATCAAATTTATAAAAGTTAAGTTTTATCTGAAGTTTCTACTGGCCTCATATGATGTTATTTGATGTTGATCTCAGTGATTATGACTACTCTAAGTTACTAAAAGTCATGTGATCATTCTTGGCTCAGAATAGAAAGGAAGATGGTAAGATATTTATATTCAAATAGGAAAATTGGCTTCTGGGTCAAGCAGATGTGAGAAAATGTAGACAAATTATTGGCCATTATGTTGTGGGACTTTGAAGTGTTGCCATCACTGAGTGTTTTCCTATTACTTCCAGGATGAAAGCACAAATTACATCATTTTTGTTGATTTTGGACATAGGTAACAGAAAACCCACGCAAGCAGCTCTAAATTCTGACACTCACTGCTTGGCTGATGTTTAGCCAATTCATACCAGCATAGTTATGCTAATTTTTAAAAATGTATAGTATGTTTTCATTGGTTGCTAAATCTCTAATAGTAATGGCAATAAGGAGTAAAATTAATTAATAGAAATTAGCCATAAAACTTGTGTCTATGGCCACAAAAGCGCAGTGGTGTGCAACAGTACAATTCATTTAGCTTGTGATTTTTCTAGGATTTAGATGATCTCATGTGCTCAGTTGATCTCAGCTGTATATGTTCATGTGGCTGCTGTCAGCTCCATATCAGGAGGTGTCTTTTTTATCTTGCCTGGTTTTGTTGCATTTCTCAGGGATGAGTCTGAGATTACCCAGTTGGAGTGACTCAGCTCTGTTCCACACACAGACCATCCTGCAGAAAGTTAGCCTAGGTATGGTTTCTTGGCAAAGACAGGAAAGCAAATGTATACCTATTAACGTGTATGCTCAGTCCCTCGGTAGTGTCCAACTCTGCGACCCTATGGACTCTAGACTGTCAGGTTCTTCTGTCCATGGGATTTTCTCAGCAAGAATATTGGAGTGGGTTGCCATTTTCTCCTCCAGGGGAGCTTCCCAGCCCAGGGACTGAAACTATGTTCCCCATGTCTCCTTCCAACTTCTGCCTGCATCATACTTGCTAATATCATGTTGCCCAAGCAAGTCACTTGGAGCCCAGAAACAGATTGAGATGGCACTGTAAAGCTACATAGCAAAGACACATGGATACAAAGAATAGTGAAGTAGTGAGGCCATTGATAAAAATCAAACTACAAGCTTGTTGATGCAAGTTAATTGTCATATGATGTCACATTATGAATTAATAAGTAGTCCTCTTCCCATAGTGAGACCCCAAATATTTGCAGTTCCAAATACTAAATGAATCTATATCATTTAATATGTATTCTGAAAAAAGTGCTCTTTTTTTTTTAGGAGAATTGACAGTTTTCATTGTCTTTTGGAGAAGGCAATGGCACCCCACTCCAGTACTCTTGCCTGGAGAATCCCATGGACAGAGGAGCCTGGTGGACTCCAGTCCATGGGGTCGCTAAGAGTCGGGTACGACTGAGTGACTTCACTTTCACTTTTCACTTTCATGCATTGGAGAAGGAAATGGAAACCCATTCCAGTGTTCTTGCCTGGAGAATCCCAGGGACAGGGGAGCCTGGCAGGCTGCCGTCTACGGGGTCACACAGAGTCGGACACGACTGAAGTGACTTAGCAGCAGCAGCAGCAGCACTGTCTTTTAATTAGTTGATCATTATTACTTTGAAATATAGGTATCTCTTACTTTAAGAATCTATTGGGACTGTCAGAGTTTATGTAGGAATTTATGTTATAAAGATGACTGTTTAGAATTTGGAGGAGCACAGCAAAGATTTTATGAAAGAAAATAATAAACTTACTCCTGGGACAACTGATGTTGAACAAAAAATCAGAAAAGTTCAGATAATGTGTAAGAATTAATATAAAAGAAAACAAATCATTTGTATTTCTTGAATAAAAAGCAATTTATTTCAAGAAAATGTATAAGTAGCTTATCTTGGCTTTTGAGCATTTGAAAATTTTCTGTCAATAAAGTCTGAAAGTGCTAAACACATGTATTTCATCAGAATGCTAATTTTGTTTTATTAAAGCTCATGGTTCATACTTACCAATCTTCTTTGTTGGTGTTCAAGAAAAATAACTTAAATGAGAAACATCTGACTGGAAATCTTATATTTTTACTTAGTTGGGCCAATATATTATGAAGGAAAATGTTTAGAGTTTAAGCCAAATTTTTGTTAAAATTTCTGAATGTTTTAATTTGGCAGTACATTATCACATTCAGTTACTTCTGGATAAGGCAATAGAACATGTAAACAACACATGATTAAATTCCTTTCTTGATGAATTTTATCATCATATATTAGACACCCACTGTGTATGTGTGTGTTAAGTTGCTTCACTTGTGTCCAACTCTGTACAACCCTATGGACTGTAGCCACCGGGCTCCTCTGTCCATGGGATTTTCCAGGCAAGAAAACTGGAGTGGGTTGCCATTCCCTTCTCCAGGCAATCTTCCTGACCCAGGGATGGAACCCGTGTCTCTTGCATCCCCTGGATTGGCAGGCGGGTTCTTTACCACTAGCACCACCTGGAAAGCCCTAGATACATATTGGAGAGAATTAAATGACATACTAACTTGCTTGGAATTGACATCATGAAAATTGGAAGAGTATTTGTATCTCTGTTGGCAGTCTGTGTCACTAGAGTACCAAATGTGGTCTGGAAACTTGAAGAAGCATCCAATAGTCAATTGTAATAGAAATTTTGCAGTGGGAATAATTAGGAGCTGGGAAAGTGGACTTTTTCCTCAAGGAATTAGAGTTTGAAGAGTAGTATATTTTTCACTTTGTTTAGTTTTACAAGAAAAAAATTGTTTTATTAAAGCTGTCTGATTAATGCATGATAAAATGATTAAATATATACATTAAATTTAAAAATCTAAGAAACAGAACAAGATATAGATACAAAAGCATATTATAACATTTGAAGCAAAATAATCTATATACATGTATGTCATAGCATACAGGTTGTTTCATATTTTGAATATTACTCTGCTTATTGCTTTCTGTACCTTAAATTCACTCATAAAACTGAGATCATGGCATCTTATCCCGTCACTTCATGGCAAATAGATGGGGAAAAAGTTGATACAGTGACAGATTTTATTTTCTTGGACTCCAGTATGACTGCAGATGGTGACTACAGCCACAAAATTAAAAGATTCTTGCTCCTTGGAAAAAAAGCTATGACAAAACTAGACAGTGTATTAAAGAGCAGAGATATCACTTTGCTGACAAAGGTTTGTATAGTCAAAGTTATGTTTTTCCAGTAGTCATGTATGTATGTGAGAGTTGGACCATAAAGAAGGCTGAGTGCTGAAGAACTGATGCTTTCAAACTGTGGTGCTGGTGAAGACTCTTGAGAGTCCCTTGGACAGCAAAGAAACCAAACCAGTCAATCCTAAAGGAAATAACCCCTGAATATTCATTGGAAAGACAGATGCTGAAGCTGTAATACTTTGGCACCTGATGTGAAGAGCTGGAAAAGACCTTGATGCTGAGAAAGATTGAGGGCAAGAGGAGAAGGGGGTGGCAGAGGATGAGATGGTTAGATAATATCACTGACTCAATAGACATGATTTTGAACAAACTCTGGGAGGTAGCAAAGGACAGGGAAGCCTGGTGTGCTGCAGGTCTATGGGGTTGCAGAGTCAGACATGACTTAGTGACTGAACAACAACACCACCTTAAAGTCCAGAAACAGGAAGAAATTTGGGGCAGGTGAAAGCCAATTTCTCCAAATTTATTTTTCTCTCTTTAGTTCTGCTCTCATCTGTGTGGACTTTACCCTTTAACTGTAGAGTTCCCAACTGGTGACGAACTGGTTGAAGCAATACCATGTGGTCATTCTCACTCCTGACAACCAAAGAATAAGTACCTTGTAGTGGGTGGTTCTCTATAGAGACCAAGAAAACTTCATCCCCATAAGTCCACAGGAAACCCATGCGTCTTGCCTGTTTTTCTAGACTAGGTCACATACATGTTCTAAGTCAGGACTCTGGTCTAGGGAATGTCATCCACAGAATGGCATCAGCTGACTTCCTGAACCAGCCCTGGCTCAGCTGATGGCCCTTTACAAGGCCTTATAGCTCCAGCCCTGCACTCTGGGTGTTCCAATGAATAGGGAGTTGGGAAGAGCATCCCTGGGGGCCCAGTGGTAAAGAATTTGCTTTCCAGTGCCAGAGACTCAGGTTCAATCCCTGGGTTAGGAAGATCCCCTGGAGAAAGAAATGGCAACTGACTCTAGTGGGTTGGGAAATCTCATGGACAGAAGATCCTGACAGACCACAGTCCATGGGGTCTCAAAAGAGTCAGACACAACTTAGCAACTAAACAACACAACAATCAGTCCTATGCAATGCAAACAACATAGGTTAACGTGTAGCACCTTTACATTTCAGTGACCAGGTACCAGCCTGAGTCTCTAGCTGCATGTCCTATTGCATTTCTTTGGCACTTTAAACCCCATGTCCCTCTGAACTAAGTATAGCTCCCTGAACCAGCAAAGCAGAATAAAGCCTCTGAGTTCTTTTTTCCTCTGTCACCTCAATCTGAAATAATCTTTTCCACTTCCAATCCATCGACAACCAACTGCTCTCTCTTTTCTAAAAGTTGATTTTCTTTGTGATCTGAGACTGTATGGACCCAAAACAACAAGGTAGATCTCTATTGGGTCGCAAAGAGTTGGACATGAATGAGGGACTAGCACTTTTATTTTTTTAAGTAACTTATTGGCTTCCTTGGTGGCTCAGACGGTAAAAGCATCTGCCTGCAATGTGGGAGACCCTGGTTCGATCCCTGGGTTGGGAAGATCCCCTGGAGAAGGAAATGGCAACCCACTCCAGTA
The DNA here is from genome assembly GCA_006410635.1 of Cephalophus harveyi. Lineage (NCBI taxonomy): Eukaryota > Metazoa > Chordata > Mammalia > Artiodactyla > Bovidae > Cephalophus > Cephalophus harveyi. The sequence goes on along the minus strand of SJYT01079346.1, from coordinate 186,385 downwards.
CTCGTGCCTGGAAAATTCCCTGGACTGAGGAGCCTGGTAGGCTAGAGTCCAGTTCATTTCAGTTCAGTTCAGTCGCTCAGTAGTGTCTGACTCTTTGTGACCCCATGAATCGCAGCACGCCAGGCCTCCCTGTCCATCACCAACTCCTGGAGTTCACTCAGACTCACGTCCATCGTGTCAGTGATGCCATCCAGCCATCTTATCCTCTGTCGTCCCCTTCTCCTCCTGCCCTCAAACACTCCCAGAATCAGAGTCTTTTCCAATGAGTCAACTCTTCGCATGAGGTGGACAAAGTATTGGAGTTTCAGCTTTAGCATCATTCCTTCCAAAGAAATCCTAGGGCTGATCTCCTTCAGAATGGACTGGTTGGATTTCCTTGCAGTCCAAGGGCCTCTCAAGAGTCTTCTCCAACACCACAGTTCAAAAGCATCAATTCTTCGGTGCTCAGCTTTCTTCACAGTCCAACTCTCACATCCATACATGACCACTGGAAAAACCATAGCCTTGACTAACGGACCTTAGTCAGCAAAGTAATGTCTCTGCTTTTCAATATGCTATCTAGGTTGGTCATAACTTTCCTCCAAGGAGTAAGCGTCTTTTAATTTCATGGCTGCAGTCACCATCTGCAGTGATTTTGGCGCCCCCCAAAATAAAGTCTGACACTGTTTCCACTGTTTCCCCATCTATTTCCCATGAAGTGATGGGACCAGATGCCATGATCTTCGTTTTCTGAATGTTGAGCTTTAAGCCAACTTTTTCACTCTCCTCTTTCACTTTCATCAAGAGGCTTTTGAGTTCCTCTTCACTTTCTGCCATAAGGGTGGTGTTATCTGCATATCTGAGGTTATTGATATTTCTCCCGGCAATCTTGATTCCAGCTTGTGTTTCTTCCAGCCCAGCGTTTCTCATGATGTACTCTGCATAGAAGTTAAATAAGCAGGGTGACAATATACAGCCTTGACATACACCTTTTCCTATTTGGAACCAGTCTGTTGTTCCATGTCCAGTTCTAACTGTTGCTTCCTGACCTGCATATAGATTTCTCAAGAGGCAGGTCTGGTGGTCTGGTATTCCCATCTCTTTCAGGTTTTTCCACAGTTTCTTGTGATCCACACAGTTAAAGGCTTTGGCATAGTCAATAAAGCAGAAATAGATGTTTTTCTTGAACTCTCTGGCTAGAGTCCATGGGGTCACAAATAGCTGGACATGACTTCACTTTCATTTTCACTTTCGTTGTCATGTCCTTGGGATAAAAAGATCACCTAAATCTGCAAACAGGATATTAAGTGCTGGGTTTTTAGTATGGTCAGTTGAGCTTTAATTTCAGTTGTTTACTTAAGTAAATAGAAAAATGATTTTCCTGAGAGGGGAATTGAGATTGTACTAAATGTGCCTCATGTGTGTTATTGAAGGTGGAACGCCTACAGCTTTGAGAAATATGTTGTGAACCATTGAGGTTTCTTCGGCATTTCACTTGGTTGTGTTGCTGGGATGGTTGTCAAGGAAAGGAGTGTGCCCACTCTTGGAATGAATTAGTCAGGAGATGGATGAGGGTTTGTTTCTGGGCACCATGCAGTTAATGCTATTATTTGATACTCAGTTTATTTACAGTAAATCTTTAAATGAATGCCTTGCAAAATATAGGTAAAATGTTTATCCTTTCCCTGAACCTACATACAACATCTAATATGGTGTTCCACTTCCTCTTTCCTATGTAATAGGATAAAACCACATTGCTTTAGATTCTGTAATCTTGGATAAAATTCCGTACCCCCAATCTAAATCCAGTGTTGAGGGATTGAGAGACAAAAGTCAAATTTCAAGGAACTAAGAGTTGTTGTTGTTTAGTCGCTAAGTCATGTTTGATTCTTTGCAACCCCATGTACTCCAGCACACCAGGCTTCCTTGCCTTTCTCCCTCTCCTGAAGTTTTCTCAAATTCATGTTATTGAGTTGGTGATGCCATCCAACCACCTCATTCTCTGTCAACCCCTTGTCTTCCTGCCTTCAATCTTTCCCAGCATCAGGGTCTTTTCCAATAAGTCGGTTCTTAGCATCAGCGTAGGGCTGGCCAAAGCCTGGAAGTTCTCCCTTTGTTAACCTTCTCTGCTGCCAGGTTCTGCTTCAGTTAACTGCTTAATAGGTGAAGATGTAAATCTAAAAGACCTCCTAATAAAACAGAAGAGTAGGACTCTTGGGTTCAAAAATTTGTATTAGCGAAGCATATAAAAACCCTTTGTTTTAAATTGTGTTAAAATTATTAAAGAATCCAACAGCTTTAGAGAATGTTTGCCCAGGGGAAGTCTATACATTTGGCAAGCTAAAAAATGTTGAATATAAATGAAAATCATCCCTAATCCAAGCATATGCATCTCTACATTATCAATTTCCTTCCAGACTTTTTGCAAGTTTATGCTTTTGAAATATATTTAACGTAATACTAAAACTATGTATCTCAAGTTTTCTATACATATGTATGTGTCTGTACAATGTATGTATAATTTTAATGTTGACTGCTATGATATTCATAATGATTATTAAATGTAACCAGTTTTCCAAAGAATGCCCTTCAGGTCTTACTGCCTTAATAACAAATTAATTCATTATGCTTTTTTTTCCTTGGATGTATTTCCTTAGACTAAATTTCCAGAAATCATATTACTGAATAAAAATGGTTATGAAATGTTTATGGCTCATTGTATGAAATGCCAAACTTCTTTCTAAGAAGGGTTTTAAAAAATTTAAATTTCATAATACAGCATATATATTTGTTTTGTTACTTTCCAATATGTATTACATCTAATTAAAATTTTTTTTTTTTTACTGTCCCACTTCTAGTCTTACAGCAAATCATATGCTCCTAGAGACATGACTATATATTTATTGTTCAATCTTTAATTTTCTGAGGCACTAGAATAATGCCTAACACATATTAAACAAATGGTGAATGTTGCACTGATTTGAATTAATAATAGAAATCTTTTTCACAGTTATGATAAATGCCAAATTGCTTCATATTTTGGTGAATTGTTTCATTATGACTTTATCATTTTTAAATTAACAGAGATTTGCATTCTGTAATTTTAGTGTATTCTTTTAAAAATGAAATGTTTCCTGTTTTTCTGTGTCATTCTTGTGAAAGGACATGTTGACCTTCTCCAGAAGATGCCAATTTTACGATATTATCTGTCAAAGCACATATCATTTAATTTTACTAGTACAGTAAACAATTATATCACTGACTTTAAATTGTACATTTGAAATACAATTGAGGCTAAATATTTTAATTTGCTTACTAAAATGGTATTCTTTACAGTTGCTTGCTGGTGAATTTGCACATTTGTATCTTGAGCTTAGTTTGTAAACCAGGCATTATAATTACATTTTAATCAATTTTTATTACATTTACTCCAAATTTTTTAAAGACTTTGAGTTTTTATTTATGGCTATAATTCCAAAATTTTGTATAATTTCATTTGGCTTTGGGCAAGGAGATACCTTTTTTTCTTAGATAGCTCAAAATTATCAACTACCACTTCATATCACCCTTCCACTACGGGCTAACCATCCAGTTTTATTTTATTTGGGGCATTTTCGATATTGTTAATGTTTTGTATAATGATATATAGTGCATGCCAAAATGTTTAGGGATGAGCTGTTACATTTTGTGATTATATGAATAGATATTTTTCCCATACATGTAAAACTATTATCTAAGCATATTTTAATTCAAAACATATTTAAAAATTTTGATGTATGGGTTAATTTTAGTTTTCTCAACTTCTCAATAATGTAATGTGTTGATGCTTGTAGTACACTGTTCTACCAATTGATTAGCATATATTTTAATATCTAATTAATCTAGCTCTCCAATTATTTTTCTTTTAAGACTATTCTGAGATATTCTTTACTAATTAATAGTCCAAATGCAATTTATCATTTGAATATTTTGGTCCAAGAAGGAACTTTTGATTTTGAGTTTTTATTAAACATTCATATTATTTTTCAAAAGAACTAGTATTATATGTGACTGTCTCCTCCTATCCAGGAACATGTCATTTCTTTGTATGTATGTGTTATTTGTTCAGTTGTGTCCAATGCTTTGTGATCCCATGGACTGTAGCCTGCCAGGCTCCTCTGTCCTTGGAATTCTCCAGACAAGAATGTTGGAGTGGGTAGCTATTTCCCTCTCCAGGGGATCTACTGGAATCAGGGATTGAACCATGGTCTCTTGCATTGCGGGTAGATTCTTTACTGTCTGAGCCACCAGGGAAGCCCTGTTATTTCTTTACATTTGGTTGAATATAATTTTCTTCCAACAAAGTTTTCTAGTTTTTGCAATGTATGTCATATATATTCTCATTCAGATTTTTGATTTATATAGTTTTAGTTAATATTGTGATGAGATACTCTTTATTTTACCATCTTACTTGGTTATTTAGGGATAATTTAGGGTATAATATTATTATACTTATTTGCATGTAATAGTTTTATTTATTGATAATGGTATGTCTCTTCCTTTCTTATATATATGTACATCTCTGTTCAGTATATTATGACAGTTGTCTCAGCATAGACATTCATTATCATGACAAGTAATCAGATTTTATTTCCATTTTCACTGGTTTTTATTTGTAAATAATTGTTAAATTTGGACAAATGTTTTTTAAATGATATTTATCAGAATTATTTTTTATATACCTTTCCTAAAGTGTTTATTGTGATCATCTTCTATTGAGCAGTTGTGGAATTTCTCAGCTAAGTTTTCTAAATCATGATACACTTACTTAATCTCATGTACCATTTTTTTTTCTTGATCTGAAAAGAAGGGAAAGCAAAAATAGCTGCAAATATTGAATAACTTAAGCAACCGATTTATATCTCACGGCTTGCCAGCATTCTTACGGGAAGTTCTATCTGGTTTGGCAAGGCTTACAGGCTTGTATTTACTGAAGGGTGTTTAGAAAGGGATGCCCAACATTTCCAGTGGGGGGAGCTGTCTACACTCGTCAGCCTGGGCTAGTTGTGTGGGTAACGCTGGGGTTTGGAGGGGTGCTCTTCTAATTCAGCATTCAGACTTTCACTTATTCCTTCTTTGGCAATTCTGTATCTCATACTTGTTGTCGATTGTTTCTCTGCCTTATGACACAGTTTCTCCACAAATCAACACTTCAGCTGTAGTGAGGGGTGATTAATCACAGCTTCAAAATGGGGATATAAACAATACTTTTGATTCAGATTTTCTATCAGTCTTCTTGTTTTGTGCCTTATCCCCACACCCCTCTATCCTTTCCTCTGGAGATACTGCATACCTTCAGTTCCTGAATCTTTCTAGAGTGTTATGACATAAATTGGCTTATTTATCCTGGCTGCTCTCCAAAAAGTCACTTAGCTTCTTGTTACTATTATTCCATCCATATGCTTCCAAAATTTTATTGACTTCACTAGGGTGCTTTTATTTCTTTTATCATTTTCTTTGGCCTTGTGGGTTAATGATTTCATTTTTTTAAACTATGTGCCATTTCAATCATAATTTTAGTTAATATTGTGATGAGATACATTTTCATTTTTAACCATCCTACTTGCTTATGCAGGAATGAGAATCATTAATATATTGTTATCATACTTAATTGCATCAATAGTTTTATTTCTTGATAATGTATCTCTTCTTTTCTTGTACATATGTACATTTTCCTTGTGGAGGGAGCAGACAGAAATGTGTGTCTGTCCCTTTTTTAAGGAATTTTCTGTCATAATATATTCATATACTGTCTGTGATGGACAAAGCCACTTAGCTCCCTGGAATCATTTATCTCTTTTCCCATTGTTAATAGGACTTCAGATTTACCAGCTATATGATTTTGTAGGAGAGGGCCCTTTTGACTCATGCTAATCATTATCACTGATGGGAAGGAGAGTCCAGAATCTTCTAGTTCTTGGCTTTATTTTTCCATATGGAGAGATTTCAGGTGGAGTAACACTCTCAACTCTTTCTTCATTCTTACCTATGGAAAAACATAATAGTGGATTGTGAGCTGGAAGGAGAAACCCAGTGTTCTCAACTCAACCTTTTTCTTTCTTGTTAGATTTTCTTCCCCCCAGCAAGGCAGCACGGGTAACCTTTGTAGCACAAGTTTTGCCTTAAGGAGGGTCTCCAGAGGTCTTTGGTTGAAATGTGAACAAGCCCATTGGAATACAGTCCAAATCATATTCTCCACTCAGTCTATGTAAGCAAAGGAGACATTGTGCTCTCCATGTGTCTATCCTGTATGTGTTATTTTGCCTTTGTTTCTGAACTTGGGAAGGAAAGACAGAGCTATTATTTATTATTTCTACTCTCACTCCTACCCTTGAAACAAATAAAGCAACCCAATAGACTTAGTTCTATTTCTAGTAAGCAATGTTTGGTTTAGTGATAAACATGAAGGCTGGACCTAAACCAGTGGTGCATAGCACCACTTTGACTAGTGAGTGTTCAGATTTGGGCAGCATCTAAGCATCTGTGTAGAGAAGACCATGAATTTCATTTGATATATTTACTCATGAGAGGTCAACTCTTCCTCTGGTTGGTTTTATGAGAAGATATCATACTAGAACAGCTGAAACTGTTTTGTACCCATGACAAATACCAGCCGGTATGAAAAAAGAAGAATTTAGATTGGAGAACCGAGACAGACCCAGATAGAATTCCACCTGAAGTTCATACTGCCTCTAGACTTTTATGTGGGCTAATGTATTTCTTTTTAGGTTTGAGCCAATTTGAGATGGTTTCTCACCATTAAAAACATTATAGCAATGTTGAACTTCCTTGTCTAGAGCTTCCAAAGAATTTTTTCACATTTGTGAAAATGTGAATTCTCAAAAAATGATTCACAGAACGTTAGGATAATGGCCAGTCTGCTTGAACAGGAGCAATGCTGTGGCTTCTACTTGATTCTTAAATTCACAGTCAAAATGCGTTTTATCCAAGTCTAAGTTTTCTTAACTTTAAGACAGTATGTATATATGGTGGCCACACTGCAGTAATGGCAGCAACAAGTCAAATGTCTTGAGAGTCCTAGGTGTGTCTTCTGATATCCTTACTTCATTGTTGAGATGAATATGGTCACATGAGACAAGATAAGACAAACACTAACCACCTCAATTCAGGAAAGTCTGCTCTGCAAATCCTTTCAGCTTTTATACCTTGAAGATGTACATGTCATCTTCCTCAAATGTACATGACTGATCCCCATTTTCCAGTGCAGCAGAATATATATGTGTTACTCAATAAAAAAATACTAATGTGTTATTCAGTATATGTGTTACTCAATAAAAACTGTCAATGATAATGTGTAAGTGTATAGTCTGAAAAAGAGTAACCTCAGATGACTCCTTATTAACCTTGGTTCTAGTATGCTCTCACGATTCCTTGGGTTTATATGCAAAGGCCAACCCCTGAAATGCCCCTGAGGCTAGAAGATAAATCATAGATCAGTTTGAAACTTTCTCTTCATAATTAATGTTCTGTGAATATTAACAACAATGACAATATTTGCTTTGTACCATGTAAGTGAAAGTTTCTGAGTCATGTCCAATTCTTTGCAACCTACCGGGTTCTGTTCATGGGATTTCCCAGGCAGCAATACTGGTATGGGCTGCCGTTTCCTTCTCCAGGGAATCGTTCCAACCCAGGGATCGTACCTGGGTCTCCTGCCTCAAAGGCAGATTCTTTACTGTCTGAGCCACCAGGGTGCTATACAAATTATTGTATAATAATAGTATAAAAAATTGCCTGGCCCTTGTTTCTGCAATTAACCTCTGATGACATGGAAGTTCCTGAGTGATAGGAGTGTCTTTTTTATTCATGACAAATCACAGTAGTTTATAATGATGAGGTGAGCTGTGGAGAGTCCTGGATAATCTGTCCTAACAAAATGACTCAGCATAGAAGCTGGCCACTCCAGAAAGACCAACAGTGTGGTTAGAGGATTAAGGATTTGGTCTATATCATATCAGCCTGCCCACCAGAGATGGGAGGAAGAACTGATGATTGAGTCTAAGTACATGACCAGTGGTTCAGTCATTATGCTTACACAATGAAAGCCCAATAACATATCTGTATATTGATGCTCATATGAGCTTCTCTGGTTAGTGATTCTCTTTGCATAATGTTGCTTATCATGTACTGGGAGAGATATGTGTCCTGATACCACGGTGAGAAGACCCTAGAAGCTTTACTCTTTTGTTGGGATGGACCCTCCTAGGCTTCTGCTTGTGTTTCGTCTCTGTGAAGGTCCTGATTTGTATCCTTTTTGCTGTAATGTTGCTCAGTCACTAAGTCATTTGTGGCTCTTTGTGCCCCCATGGAGAGTAGCGTGCTAAGCTCCTTTGTCCATCACTGTTTCCTAGAGTTTGTTCAAATTCATGTCCATTGAGTCAGTTATGCTATCCAGCCATCTCATCCTTTACCTCCCCCTTCTCCTTTTGCCTTTGATCTTTCCCAACATCAGGGTCTTTTCCAATGTCAGCTTTTTGTATCAGTTGGCTAAATTTGCTTCAGCTTCAGCATCAGTCCTTCCAATGAATATTCAGGGCTGATTGCCTTTAGGATTGACTGGTTTGATCTCCTTGCAGTCCAAGAGATTCTCAACAGTCTTCTCTAGCACCACAATTTTAAAGCATCAATTTTTTAACGCTTAGCCTTCTTGATGGTCCAATTCTCACATCTGTATATGAGTACTGGGAAAATCATAACTTTGACTATGTGAACCTTTGTTGGCAAACTGATGTCTCTGCTTTTTAATATGCCCTCTAGGTTTGTCATAGCTTTCATTCCAAGGATAAATGTCTTTTAATTTCATGGCTATAGTTACCATCTGAATTCTGTGAGTTCCTCTAGCAAATTATTGAATCTAAGGAGGTAATAGAAATCTCCCAATGTTTAGCCTGTTGGGCAGAAGTGTGGATGTTGTGGGAACCCTTAAGTTTGTAGCTGGCTTCTGAAGTGAGGTCATTTGTATGGAAGACTATGTCCTCAAGCTATGAAGCTTAGTCAAATTGTAGGTAGTTAGTTCAAGTCATTGCACATATATCTAATCAATCTCTTAGTATTTCTACGGTGTGAAGATTTTATTCTTCTTTTTATATAGGTTAATAAGGATTCTGTGATCAATAACATGCTGAAGTTGTTGTTGTTCAGTTGCTAAATCTTGTCCAACTCTTTGCGACCCCATGGACTGCTGCATGCCAGGCTTCCCTGTCCTTCACTGTCTCCCAAAGTTTGCTCAAATTATGTCCATTGAGTCACTGATGCCATCTAACCATCTCATCCTCTGTTGCCCCATTCTCTTCCTGCTCTCTCTCTTTCCCAGCATCAGGATCTTTCCCAGTGAGTCAGCTCTTCACATCAGCTAGCCAAAGTATTGCAGATTCAAATAATTGCTAAATATTACATTTTATCTCTTTTCTTTTTCATAGCTTATGTAATGAATTACTTTTTCTAAGAATTTTTACAGCAAAATGTGTATCTGGATTTTTATGTCTTTTAGAAATATAAATATATCACTTAGTAAAATTTCACTTCCTTCTTAATTTGAATTCTATTTGTTCTGAGTCTAAGATTATTTGGAAGATTCCAATGGAGTACAGTAGAATAAATTTAAAGGCTGACAAAAAGACCTAGATTCAAAACCTAATGATTGTGTTAAGCCAGTTTAAAAATCATTGCAGATCCAATTCCTCATGCCTGAAAATAGAGGTAATTGTACATATATCAGGATAGTGTTATGAGGAGGTATGAGATAACGTATGTAATACATCCAGAAAGAATGTTCAGTCCTTTTCCCCTTTAGATTTCTAATAACCTTAGGGTAAGTGCAAGGAGTCTGCATATTTGTATTAGTGTAATCCTTTTAGGGATGGCAAAAGTTATAGAATGAGATCCACTTCCTTTCCACTCTCCCTCAGGGGCCAATTTCTCAGTGGTTAATATAGTGTCAGAACAATGCCTGTGTGTTTGTGTGTGTGTGTGAGAGAGAGCTTAACCTCACATTTTAAAATAATTTTCTAACAGCAGATGCTGTTGGAAACATCATTCTAAATTTTTATTAGTGTGATTTATCTATCCTCCAAAGCCTTGCATGTTTGGTGGTCATAGATTCACAGATCTCCAGTCTCAGGAAGTATGACTGACTGAGGGCGCCAGCTCCTGAAAACTCCACTGCCTGGCGTGTGATAGAGCCATGCTTCCTGTGAGCTGCTCCCAGTCAGCGACTGAGCAGGGCGGGGAAACAAAGTCAGTGTCCTTCCTGGGGGACAGAGGACGCCTCTAAGGGCCATTTGGCTCAAGGACTCCTTCTTTTAATTCTATTGCTGCTTTTTTCCTTTCGTAGCTTACTGTGGAAATTGCAAAGGAGAAATTCTCATTCTTTGACAGTTAATGATATTCTTGGGCAGAGTTTGGGGAAAATTCTCTTTGAAATCCTTTGAAATCAACTGAATTGGAATTCAGAGTTTTGATTTTGATTTTAAGTTATATGCCATGTTGTGGTGGGGAAAGGAGCTCACAAGGAGACAGAAGATGGGATAAGTCATTTCTTGCTCTGGGTGTTTGCCACAAGCAAGTATTTTATATCACATCCCTTTGATGTAGGTACCTGTATTGATTTGTGAGCACTATTAATTTTTGTCATAGTTAAAGTGATTCTATTTTCTCATCACTTATGTCAGATTAATGAATATTTCTGATATTTAAATATTCTTCCCCAGAGTCTTTCATGTATTTTCCCATGAGGTGGCCTTCGAGTATAGAAATAATCAACCTTATCTTCCAGTAAACCATCACTACCAGAACACAACTTTTTACTACAGATCTGTGTCATCTATTGATGGCAGGTACACAGGCTTTTGATGTTACTGTGGTTATTTAAAGGGCTGTTTTGATAGATTTCAGTAACATGCACAAACACATATTTGTCAACTTCAGAATGTAAAAGTATTAATTTCCTCTATGACATTTTGGACAATTAGCACACTTGTATTTCCTCTTTTCTTCACCTCCCACACTCAACTTTTCGAGTTTTGTGGATACGTTGTGAGATTTGGGCCTCAGTTTATTTAACTAAAATTACTTTCACATTGAATTCTGTAATATTTAATTCTGTTTCATTTAATGCTGGCATTTTAGAGTATAACCATTTTTACATAAGCATTGCTTTTAAAAAGGGAGTTCAATGCTTGGTTGCCACTGTAAACATTTTTCCTTTATTATTATTATTTTTAATCACATGTACATGTGTGCTAAGTCACTTCAGTCATGTCTGACTCTATGCAACCCCATGGACTTTTGCCCACCAGGTTCCTCGGTCCTGGGATTTGCTAGGGATTTGCTAGGCAAGAATACCGCAGTGGGTTGCCATTTACTTCTCCAGGAGATCTTCCCAGCACAGGATTGAACCCAAGTCCCATGTCTCCTGCATCGGCAGGTGCTTTAGCCCTAGCACCACCTGGGAAGCCCTTCCGATATTGTGATGAGGTGGATATAAAGAGACATCTGTTGAGAAGTGTCTGTGATACTTAGTTGATAAAGGGAGCAGACCCGTGAGTCAGGCACAGGGCAGGAGAGGAGATGGTCAGTACTCTTTTAGAAATCATGGAGTTTTCTGGACAGAGAATGACTACTAACATTACCACTATTACTATTACTACTGTTACTACCATTACTATCACTACTACCACTTCTTACGATTTAATTAGAGATTGCCCTCAAGTTATGAAACTGCAGACATCCTAAGAGGCCATTTCCTGCTGCAAATAACCTGTGGAACAACTACCACAATATTCTAAATATTGAAGATCAAATTCTCTGAAAGTAAGCTAAAGTTGTATCCTGTAGACAGGGTTATAATAAACTTATTTTTCTTTCCCATATCTCCCTGGGGACCCTTTCCCTACCATTTGATGCTACTGAATTAAAGTTTTTTTTTTTTAATTTATATATCAAACAACATAATTTACACTAAGGATCTGATTTAATTGACCTAGACTCTTACCTTAAAATCCAATTATTTAACATCGAATTGTAAACTAACAATTACACATAGCAAATTATTATAAAAAATTTTATATTGACTTCTAAATCATTGGTTTTCTATTTGGATTCATTCTTAGGTTTTTTCAGATAGTTTTTCTTTTCTGCATGACAATGAAACAATGTAGATATATAGTTTCTAATTTCTTGTATATTTCAATCTTTCTGTTGCTTTATTAAGTAAATGTCAGCAAAAATGAGAATAGAATTCTGGAATCATACCCTTTGTCAGTTATCTCTAGTTATTAGTTCTTCCCTGGCATCTAATATTGTACATGGGGAAGACTGGCACCTGCTTGATTTTTGTTCTTATGAGTGATTTTTGTCCTGCCAAGTTTCCAAGGGAGAGCATGGTAAATGTAGGCTTCTGATGAGTCATGCTCATGAGCAGAAGCTTGTGGAATCCTTAATCCATCCTTAAAATTGAATATTTTACCAGACTCTCTAGATTTTGTATTTTGTCAATTTGACCTACCACATAATGAAAACATTTGATCTGAAGATTCACATTTTCAGTTTACTCAAATTTTGTCTATTTTATAATTGGGTATTTTTTTATTTCCATTTATGTTCTTTTTTTTTTTTTTTTCAAAAACAGTCATTGAATCATTGTAGATTGCATCACCATTACGTCTTGTCTTTCATTTTCATGTCTTCTCATAGAACTTTTTCTTTCATTTCTATTCCTTTTTATGTTGTAGAGGATTTCATTCTGTGGATTAGATTTTCTGAAATATTGCTTCTGCATTCAGTTATGATATGTGATTTTTTTTTTAGCATTCTTACATTATTTTCTTAAGTGTAAAATCACTCCAAGTTGATTCTTATTTCTAATAACTTCAGAGTTGAGCTCACCTCCAGATCTCGCCGATCCAGATAAGCATGACTCTTTCACAATCAAGGATTCCAGCCTTCTGCTGGGATTCTGGGTCAGAGAATAGCCACACTCTCAGGTGGCCATGGCTTCAGAAGACTGGTGATCAGTAGTGAGGAAGAGGGAACCTGTCTTTCCCCTGTCCTATGTAACATCCCCTTCTTTTGTTTTTACAAGCTGGGGAGTATTAGTGAGATTCACTGGCAATTTCACCAGTTTTTTCACGTAAAACAAATGTTTTCTTAAGGAAAGAGTTTCTGTTTCAGCTTGTATGATTTTTTCTTTTTTTCAGTTTGACCCAAATTGTGCTGTATTTGATAAAATTTCCAAGTTTGTGGCACGTGGCTTTCCTACATCACTAGGTCCAGTGAAATCTTCTTAGGTGGCTAAGTGGTAAAGAATCTGCCTGCCAAAGGCAGAAGACACAGGTTCAATCCCTGGGTCAGAAAGATCCCTTGGAGAAGGAAATTACAACCCACTCCAGTATCCTTGCCTGGGAAATTCCATGGACAGAGGAGCCTGGCAGGCTACAGTACGTGGAGTTACAGTCAGAAATGACAGCATGCACACAGATCCAGTAAAGCATGAGAGAGGTTTCCCACTCTTCTACTTTTATTTGTTGCTTTCAGTTCATTTTTTGCACAGAGTTTTTTTGTCAGCCAGTTCTTAAGTTTCTGCTTTTCCCAGAAATTCATTCCATGAGTAGCCTAGACTTGTCTTCTGAAACTTTTGAAGCTCAACACACAAATATTTTATCAATGTTCTTATTTTGGTTGTCCTTTTTAACCCTGTTTGCTTTGCTGTAATTACTATTTTACAACTGTGACTGTGTAAAAATGAATTTATAAAAATGAAATAGGAGGAATAAATAAGAAAAAAAATATGTGTGGCAAGACAAAATGTCAGGGTTCTCTCTCCCCTAGCATGAGATTATCTCTAATTCCTAATTCCCTTTCTGCTAGTCTGAGATTATTTATTGTACACAGAACTCCTCTTGTGGTTTCATTACTGCTGCAAACTATTTTAGAATATATGTTTTATATTCTGAAGTATTGAAGAAGTGTCAGCCAAACTGCTCCTGGCAAAGGAAATAAAGTACATTTTATTTTGAATATGCTTTTAAAATGTTTTTCTCTTTCTTGCTCACAATCTCTGTTTTACTGCAATCAATATGTGTTAGAGGCAATATTAGTGACTTTTTTGGTGTTGAAGATTATTTTCTTTTCTGAACACAACATTATGCAACTCCATAGATTTATAAAAGATTAATTATAGTAACACTAGGGCATTTATATCTTTATTTTCTAATTCTTTATGAACACGGAAGGATTGGGGTTGGAGAAATTTTATTAAAGTAAGTCAAGCTTTCCTCCTCTCTTTGTGCTATTTTTGTTACTACCTTGGTTTATGTTTTGGGTAACCTTTCAAAAAATCAACCAACATCTTTTGGCAAAATCAATAGATATAATTTCTATCTTAAGTTATGATGTTTTAATATTTGATTTTTTTTTTCCTGAAAGACAAACTTATGGCAACATTAAGTAACAGTATTATCAGAGAGCTTTCCCTTTTAGCAGTGTCAAAGAACTTTCTGTTAGGATATTAATTCCCATAATACACTTATCAAAGAAGTTGTAGAAATAGCACTTACCACAAGCCTTCATCCCAGGGCCCCTTTCCGAGGGACCACATTTCACTCATGGCCTCAATGATGGCTCATCAGGTAAAGAATCTATCTGCAATTCAGGAGACATGAAAGACTCAGGTTCCATTCCTGGGTGGAGAAGATCCCCTGGAGTAGGAAATGACAACCCACTCCAGTATTCTTGCCTGGGAAATCCCATGGACAGAGGAGTGTGGCGGGCTACGGTCTATGGGATTGCAAAGAGTTGGACACGGCTGAGCACAAGCACACACAACTCACCCACAGCCTAAAAGGGTCGAGCTCCAGTGGCCTCCCCTCCCGGACCCAGAGCAGATTATTTTAGGGTCGATAATGCTTGATGCCAGTATGATTCACAAAATTTCCTCTCCAGGGAATTTGGCATCAGGTAGAAACTAAGTCCATTTTTGTAAGAGAGTCATTTAGAATTACAAGTTTCCCTTCAATTCAGGGTAGCCCCATGATATGGTTCATATGAAAGTGGATAAGTAAGCTGAAAGCAGGTGCATAGAAAGAAATAAAAGCAAATGGAAAAAAAGATGTGGAGATAAGAAAGTGTATAGCCCCAGAGTTGCCTTTCAGTAAATTCCTATATTTTAAAAATATTTTCTGCTATTGTGATCCTGTATTTTCTGCAGTTGTATTCTCTGTATCCTTATGACATATCTCTTTGAAAATCTAGATTGAGTATGATTTTTTTTCTTTCTATACCAAATGTCTTTGTCTTTCTGACAAAGATAACCCTAAACTAGAAATAAGAAATCATGTATTCTAGTCCCAGATCTTTCACAAATTTGCCATGGTCTTTCTGTGAAGAATTCGGTTTCTCTTCCCTATTCTCCCATGGTATTATTCATAACTCTGCTCTATTACTTGTTATGTATGTGTTTGATATACATAATAATAATGTAATTATTGATTTGAGTATCATCTCCCTCACTAAAGGGGATAATTTTGTTCTTTACTTCTTGATGTGCTCAGCACCTCATTTTATGATTGGCACATATTATGTGCTCAAAAACGTTCTGTTAATCAACAAACTAACCACCAACTATGTGGTATACAAGTCACTTTGCAGTTTGCTCAGTAGGAGTCAGAATAGAGAATTCCTGAAGTTCCATCTACTTCTCAAGTTTTACCACTGATCTCTAGGTTCTTCCTGTTGAGCAGGACATTGGTGTACTGATTTCTTTCCTGTCTTTAGTGGGTGCTTTCTTTGAGTGGGTCCATTTTGTTTATTAGAAAACTAAGAGCATACTGCATTTTGGATATTTCTCTCTCTCATATATGTTTACATATGTTATCACTAGAGGTAGTTTAAATAAATGCTCTAGTTGTTTTTTTTTAAAGAGCAATTTTACGAGTGAAGAGTATGTGAGGTAGAGAGGAGAGTATAAAATTCTTCCTATACTTATTTCCTAGCTTACACAATTATTAACACATAGCTAATTTAATCTTCTCTACTCTTCTCAATTTTCCCACCCTGTTGAACAAATCCTGAAATGAACAAATCTTAGATAAATATCATATCAATTTATCTGTAAATATTTTAGCATGTAACTCTAATATTTAAGGATTTGGTACTTCCTTTTAAAAAGTCAATTTTGTTTGCAGTAATTTAAATTTTAGAAAATGAATTTCTAATACTTATTAGACTGAAGCTACTATCCTCAGCAATTCCACATACAAAAGCTAAAATTTAATTGATTTTAGAAAAATGGCAGTGACTTACAGTGAACAAGCAATTACAATTCAAGTGTATCAAGAATCTTTTTCTTTTTAATCAATATTTTTCCTTTTTTTCTTTTTATTGGAGGACAATTGCTTTACATTTTTGTGTTGTTTTCTGCCATACAACAATATTAATCAGCCGTAAGTATACATATATCAATCCCTCTTGAAACTCCCTCCTATTTCCCTACCCGCATCCCTCTCAGTTGTCACAGAACACCAGGTTGAGCTTCCTGTGTTTTACGGCAACTTCCCACTAGCTACCATATTTTACATATGGCATCCGGTCCCATCACTTCATGGGAAATAGATGGGGAAACAGTGGAAACAGTGTCAGACTTTATTTTTCTGGGCTCCAAAATCACTGCAGATGGTGATTGCAGCCATGAAATTAAAAGACGCTTACTCCTTGGGAGAAAAGTTATGTCCAACCTAGATAGCATATTCAAAAGCAGAGACATTACTTTGCCGACTAAGGTCTGTCTAGTCAAGGCTATGGTTTTTCCAGTGGTCATGTATGGATGTGAGAGTTGGACTGTGAAGAAGGCTAAGTGTGGAAGAACTGATGCTTTTGAACTGTGGTGTTGGAGAAGACTCTTGAGAGTCCCTTGGACTGCAAGGAGATCCAACCCGTCCATTCTGAAGGAGATCAGTCCTGGGATTTCTTTGGAAGGAATGATGCTGAAGCTGAAACTCCAGTACTTTGGCCACCTCATGCGAAGAGTTGACTCATTGGAAAAGGCTATGATGCTGGGAGGGATTGGGGGTAGGAGGAGAAGGGGACGACAGAGGATGAGGTGGTTGGATGGTATCACTGACTCGATGGACGTGAGTCTGAGTGAACTGCAGGAGTTGGTGATGGACAGGGAGGCCTGGCGTGCTGCGATTCATGGGGTCGCAAAGAGTCAAACACGACTGAGTGACTGAACTGAACTGAATGTATGTTTTGATACTACTCTCTCAATTCACTCAACCCTGTTTTTCCCCTCTGTGTCCACAAGTCCATTTTTTATATTTGCATCTCTACTCCTGCCCTGCAAAGAGGTTCATCAGTACCATTTTTCTAGATTCCATATATATGCATTAACATACAATATTTATTTTTCTCTTTTTTACTTACTTAACTCTGTATAACAGGTGCTAGATTCATTCACCTCACTAGAACTGACTCAAATTCTTTCTTTTCTTGGCTGAGTAATATTCCATTGTGTATATGTATCACAACTTCTTTATCCATTCAAATGTGTATGAATGTTTATGTTGCTTCCATATTGCATTGAAGCTATTACATTACATTGCAGCTACTATAAATAGTACTGCAGTGAACACTGGGGTACATGTGTCTCTTTAAATTATGGTTTTCTTAGAGCATACACCCAGTAGTGGGATTGCTGGGAGATGTGGTAGTTTAATTGCTAGTTTTTAAAGAAATATCCATACTGTTTTCCATAGCAGCTGTACCACCTGTGCAAGAGGGTTCCCCTTTCTCCACATCCTCTCCAGAAATTATTACTGCCTGTAGATTTTTCTTTTTTATGATGGCCATTCTAACTGGTGTAAGTTGATACCTCTTTATAGTTTTGATTTCTGTTTCTCTAATAATGAGCGATGTTGAGCGTTTATATGTTTATTGGCTATTTGTATGTCTTTTTTGGAGAGGTATCTTTTTCTTATTCTTTCAGTTACTTCTGTTTCTAGTCTCCTTTTTGGGTTCTTGGCTCAGATAAGGGGAGAGTTGCAACTGGTTTCCACTGCTATACATTCCTTTCTAGTGATTATGGGACAATTCTCCAATAGTTACATTGAACTTTAAACTACATGGCAAACCTTATTTAAGCATAGTAATATGGATTCATATTTCACTGAGCACAGTCCTCACGTATTTCCCTGGAATGTCCTGCTTCAGCTGTTTCAAATTATTTTCATTTCATATGTCATGTTTAATAGCAGAGAGGGGACTATCTTTTTTTCTTGGAAATTAATCTGTCAGCCTGGTGAAAATACAAAGTTTGAGTGGATGAGCAGGGATCCTTCGATTTAATATCCTAAGCATATTAATTCACTTAGCAAAAGCATAACAAGATTAAGTAATCAATGAGAATTTCCATTAAGAATGGAGAAATCTAGCACATAGAGAAGGTGATTAACAGCCTGTCAATGTGATGTAGTCATAAAATAATTTTAAAAGATATATTTAGGTTTTAGGTAGTGATATCTGAATTCTAATGATCTTGGGGGTGACCATGGACATATCCAGACTCAAAGGTAATATTTCATGATATAATATTTTATACTGAACTTGCTTGTATGATGACCCTGGGATGGGAGGAGAGTGTTCCCTGTCAGCTTTGTATAAAATGACCTTTCTATTTCTCTGATTATAGTCACTGAGAGGATTTTCACAAGCTATGTTATGTCTTTGGAACTGGATAAATGTATCCAGGATCCAGAATGCTTTTTATTAATATTGTTCTGAAGAAATCTTCCTTAGTTGTATGAACACTAGAGTTTTTAATCATTCATACAAGATTGTTATAGCATCAGAGACAAAGATCATAATAGTATGACAATCTTAGAATGTGTGACCTCAGACAGTTTTTGATGTTTCTCTGCCTTTGGATGTTAATGAACTGCTTTCTCTAGCACTGAATCTGCTAGATTTTTTTTTTTTTTTCACTTTTATTTCTCACTCAGTAATTTATTTCCTATTTTTTTTAAATTCACCCCTCTTTACACTGTTACATAGCTCTCACTGCAGAATCACTTTAAAATCTTCCATAAATTACTTGCAATTTTTCTGTATTTCTATTTTTCATAATTTTGATAGTGTGTGTCTGCAAACTCTAAGTCAAATGGGAACTTACAGCATTAGAATTCAGCACAACTTAGCTTGATTTTGTCTCCTGTGACATATGGATTGTTCCCAGTGAAATGAGTGGCCATGTTCCTCTCTTTCAGTCTCCATCTGTAGCAATGAACACTCTTCCTAGCTTTTTCTCCACTGAATACTTCAAAAACATACTGAAGTTTTGGATTATTAGACTTCCCAATGTAAAGACATGTGAAATAAATTTTTTGTTGAAATGGGAAAGAGGCATATTTTAAATATCAGTGGGAAGACATTATTGTTCTTTATCATCCTTAGGTGTAAAACTTGATGTTTATTAAGAGATAAAATGTGGATTAATACTTAATATGAAATAAGTAAATAAAACACTTTTTTCTTCTACTGAAATAACAACTCCACTTCTGAATCTAAGGAAGAGCAGTTGGGGGAGAAAAAGCACAAAGTACTTTATTTCAGTATTTTATGATAACAAGACTTGGAAACTGCTCAAATATCACATTACAAGTGAATGCTTAAGTAATGATTAAGCAAATTTTAGTACATGTATTCAACTTGTTACTTATTTAAAATCATAACCAAAGTTATGAAAATTGCTAAATATCATTCAGTTCAGTTCAGTCGCTCAGTCGTGTCCAACTCTTTGCGACCCCATGAATTGCAGCACGCCAGGCCTCCCTGTCCATCACCAACTTCCAGAGTTCACTCAGACTCACGTCCATCGAGTCTGTCATGCCATCCAGCCATCTCATCCTCTGTCGTCCCCTTCTCCTCCTGCCCCCAATCCCTCGCAGCATCAAAGTATTTTCCAATGAGTCAACTCTTCGCATGAGGTGGCCAAAGTACTGGAGTTTCAGCTTCAGCATCATTCCTTCCAAAGAAATCCCAGGACTGATCTCCTTCAGAATGGACGGGTTGGATCTCCTTGCAGTCCAAGGGACTCTCAAGAGTCTTCTCCAACACCACAGTTCAAAAGTATCAATTCTTCCACACTTAGCCTTCTTCACAGTCCAACTCTCACATCCATACATGACCAAAGGAAAAACCATAGCCTTGACTAGACGGACCTTAGTCGACAAAGTAATGTCTCTGCTTTTGAATATACTATCTAGGTTGGTCATAACTTTTCTTCCCAGGAGTAAGCATCTTTTAATTTCATGGCTGCAATCACCATCTGCAGTGATTTTGGAGCCCAGAAAAATAAAGTCTGACACTGTTTCCACTGTTTCCCCATCTATTTCCCATGAAGTGATGGGACCGGAATCCATGATCTTCATTTACTGAATGTTGAGCTTTAAGCCAACTTTTTTACTCTCCTCTTTCACTTTCATCAAGAGGCTTTTTAGCTCCTCTTCACTTTCTGCCATAAGGGTGGTATCATCTGCATATATGAGGTTATTGATATTTCTCCCGGTAATATATAAAAAAAGATCTATGGGAGCAAAATTAAAATGTTTAAAATTTTATAAAACTATTTCTATGGTTATCTTTGGTGATATGGATGGTCTATTTCTTCTAGTTTCTTTCATTTACTAGTTTTCTATTACACAGATGCAACATTACCATTTTAATTTGGAGGAGGTCAAACAACATAATGTAAATTAGTGCTATGCTGTAAGCTTAATTCAATTTATGTGACTTTGAACAGCAGCCTGCCATTAGAAAGAAATGTAATTATTTAATTATTTTGAGATAGATGATATCGTGAATATAGTTAATGTTAACGAGAGAATATTGGTTGGGGAAAATACACTTACTTATTTTAAAATTCTTTCAACTTTTTTGAAACCTTAAAATTAGTTATGGTATAAGGTTGGGGAAAAAAGCAACAAAAATATACTCTGAGCTTTGAGCAGTCAACTTACAGATAAACTTTTGGGACATTAATTCTTGTAAGTTGGAGTCTGTGTCAGCACATGCTCCATTACTATTTGCAATTCTGTTTAATTTGGTATAATCGTGTAGCTGCAAAACAGCCAAATATTAAGGATTATGCCAGTCAATATGTATTGATAGCATGTAACAGATTTTTTTCTTATGCTTTTGGTTATCTTCACTGTTTGTTCCTATGGGTTAAATATATATTTTATTACATTTGAATATTGTTATGTTTGTATGCACATAAATATCATCTATATTATTTGCCTTTAAATTTTCATTCATATGTAAGTGTAACATTTGGAGAATTTATATATGGAGAAGCAAAAGTACATCTTTCACAAATACTGTTACTATAAATTTATATGTATTTCCATGTATGAAATATGTCTGTTATATACAGATATACAAGTTAAACATTACTAAGAAAGTGGTAATCAGTTTAACCCCCTCTCCAACAATGCTAAAATGAGTAGAAATGGAATATATATATAACAGAAAGAACTTCGTTATGGCTTTGTATTTCATTTGAAGATAATACACATATCAGTGAAGTGATGTGTTTGTATACACACATATATATAATTAAATATAGAAAATATATAATTGAATATAGAAATAATTGAATTGAGAAGCTCTATCTGGGAATGTGTACTAAGTTCCTTTCAGTTCAGTCACTAAGTCGTGTCCAACTCTTTGCGACCCCATGAATCGCAGCACGCCAGGCCTCCCTGTCCATCACCAACTCCCGGAGTTCACTCAAACTGACGTCCATCGAGTCAGTGATGCCATCCAGCCATCTCATCCTCTGTCGTCCCCTTCCCAACCTGCCCTCAATCTTTCCCAGCATCAGGGTCTTTTCAAATGAATCAGCTCTTTGCATGAGGTGGCCAAAGTATTGGAGTTTCAGCTTCAACATCAGCCCTTCCAATGAACACCCAGGACTGATTTCCTTTAAGATGGACTGGTTGGATCTCCTTGCAGTCCAAGGGACTCTCAAAAGTCTTCTCCAACACCACAGTTCAAAAGCATCAATTCTTCAGTGCTCAGCCTTCTTTATAGTCCAACTCTCACATCTAACATGACCACTAGGAAAACCATAAACTTGACTAGATGGATCTTTGTTGACCAAGTGTTGTCTCTGCTTTTTAATATGCTGTTTAGATTGGTCATAACTTTCCTTCCAAGGAGTAAGTGTCTTTTAATTTCATTACTGCAGTCACCATCTGCAGTGATTTTGGAGCCCAAAAGTAAAGTCAGCCACTGTTTCCACTGCTTCCCCATCCATTTGCCATGAAATGATGGAACCGGATGCATTGATCTTAGTTTTCTAAATGTTGAGCTTTAAGCCAACTTCTTCACTCTCCTCTTTCACTTTCATCAAGAGGCTCTTCAGTCCTGCTTCACTTTCTGCCATTAGGGTGTTGTCATCTGCATATCTGAGGTTATTGATGTTTCTGCCAGCAATCTTGATTCCAGCTTGTGATTCATCCAGCCCAGCGTTTCTCATGATGTACTCTGCATATAAGTTAAATAAGCAGAGTGACAATATACAGCCTTGATGTACTCCTTTCCCAATTTGGAACCAGTCTGTTGTTCCATGTCCAGTTCTAACTTTTGCTTGTTGGCCTGCATACAGATTTCTCAGGAGGAAGGTCAGGTCCTGTGGTATTCCTATCTCTTTCAGAATTTTCCACAGTTAATTGTGATCTACACAGTTGAAGTCTTTGGCATAGTCAATAAAGCAGAAATAGATGTTTTTCTGGAACTCTCTTGCTTTACCGATGATCCAGTGGATGTTGGCAATTTGATCTCTTGTTCCTTTGCCTTTTCTAAATCCAGCTTGAATGTCTGAAAATTCATGGATCATGTGCTGTTGAAGCCTGGTTTGGAGAAGTTTGAGCATTACTTTGCTAGAGATGAGTGCAATTGTATAGTAGTCTGAGCAATCTTTGGCATTGCCTTTCTTTGGGATTGTAATGAAAACTGACGTTTTCCAGTCCTGTGGCCACTGCTGAATTTTCCAAATTTGGTGACACATGGAGTTCATCACTTTAACAGCATCATCTTTTAGGATTTGAAATAGCTCAACTGGAATTCCATCACCTCCACTAGCTTTGTTTATAGTGGTGCTTCCCAAAACCCACTTGACTTTGCATGTTTAATATTTAGCTTCACATTACTGAATCCCAATGTCAGCCAATCATATAGTAAGACTGGGAGTGGAGGCCCATGAGAGATCTGTGATCTGCAAAAGACAAAAAAGTTGAGTCTGGTGGAAGGAGGCCAAGGAGTGACCTGGGGTTTGATATCTTGGCCCTTTTTCTTAGTGGTTGATTGCTTTCCAGGTCTGTCCAGCTGTCTGAGAGAACCCTCCATTCCCATGCCCACCCCCAACCTGATTATTTCTATCTGGTAATCTTATTTCAAATGCTGCTGCTGCTGCTGCTAAGTCGCCTCAATGGTGTCCAACTGTGCGACCCCATGGACGGCAGCCCACTAGGCTCCGCCGTCCCTGTGATTCTCCAGGAAAGAACACTGGAGTGGGTTGCCATTTCCTTCTCCAATGCATGAAAGTGAAGTCACTCAGTTGTGTCCGACTCCTAGCGACCCCATGGACTGTAGCCTATCAGGCTCCTCCGTCCATGGGATTTTCCAGGCAAGAGTACTGGAGTGGGTTGCCATTGCCCTCTCCGATTTCAAATGCTACTCATTCCTTTTCAAGGGGATGTAGGTTCGTATTCTTAA
Source organism: Cephalophus harveyi (assembly GCA_006410635.1). Lineage (NCBI taxonomy): Eukaryota > Metazoa > Chordata > Mammalia > Artiodactyla > Bovidae > Cephalophus > Cephalophus harveyi. The sequence goes on along the minus strand of SJYT01079346.1, from coordinate 162,577 downwards.
CCCTAGACTATTTCCCAACCCATACTTTTTATATTCTGCATTGTTAATTTAAGACATGTTCCATATGGTAGGCAGAATAATGCATCCCCAAAGGCATTCATGTCCCAATTCCCAGAACCTGGAAATATATTCCATTACATCACAAAGAGGAATTATGATTGCAAATGGAATTAAGATTGCTAATCAACAGAGTCTGAAGGAGGTGTGATTAGAGAAGAATGGCCAGAGAGAGGCAATTTTGTGTGCTGGCTTTGAAAACTGAGGATGATGCCATGAGGCAGGGATGTGGGTGAGCAGCTTCTAGAAGCTAGAAAAGACAAAACAAAACAAAACCCAGATTCTACCCTACAGCTTCCAGAAGGAACATAGTCCTCCCAACACTTGACTTTAGCTCACCGAGATTCATTTTCAACTTCTGACCTCCAGAACTGCAAGATGATAAGTCCAGGCTTTTTAAATTACTAAATTTGTGATAGCAGCAATAGGGAATGACTATATCACCCCATCTATTTAAGAAAAGACTAAAGAGATTAGAGAGAAAAGAGCTGAACAAGAGGAGACATTTAAAGGTAAAAAAATCTCACCAAGGCAAAAGAGCAGATAGACTACAAAACTGGCAAAACATGTTTTGCTTCACTATTTCTGACATCAAAGGTGAAAAGAGAAGCATTTTTGGTTAGATAGTTTTTATATTCTGATGACAACATCTAAGTACACTTGAAGATGCAATGTTTTTCTTTAGACTGCGCTAGCCCTGGGATTTATGGAAGTGACCTTGCTTAGAAGACGCTGAGAAACACTGAAGACCATTCTTTAAACCATGGTTTAGAAAAAGATAAAAAGAAATTTTTCTCATTGGGTCTTAAGGGAACAAAGTCTCTGTTGTGGTTCATGGAGACATTTTAGGGAGGCTCCCAGATTACGTTTTCAGGGACTTCACTTTTTGAAAGTTTTACTTAGTGGGGCAATACATCCTGGAAGGAGCAGCTGAAAGAAAAGTTGATTTCAGCTGATGAAAAAAATCTATGTTATGGTTAAGAGAGTAAATCAGGCACTTTCTCCTGTGGAAAATAAGTCTTTTAGAGACAGTCTTCATGAAGGTGAATAGCACCTGCTTTTGGAAAATCCCACTGAGAAAAAAAAGTAAGAACTTACCCTTCCCGCACATCGGTTCAGGCAAGGGAGCCTGAAGCACCGTTGCCCAGAGTGGCGATGTTGTTTACAACCACGGCTTCTTTTCTGTCTGTAAAGAGTAGAGACAAAACTTTCAATGGCAAGGCCAGTGGGTAAAACAAAACTATAAGCTTTAATATATAATTCTATATGTTTTATCTACTCTAGGCCAGAGTGTGAAGACCTGAAAAAGGCAAGTTTACTTAGACAGTGGTGACTTTTGATTCAGGCCCTTGGATGGCTGGTACATCAGCAACCTCTTATGAAGATAAGCATTAAACAAAAAAGGATAAGTCCTTGAAGAGTTAAGCATTGTTCTCAAAATTCAGATGTTGTACAACTATCTTTGTTGAAATTCTACTTTGTTGATTCTACACTGGCAGGAGGTTCTCAATGTGAGTCAGACTCCATCGTTTTCCTAACCTACATCTGACAGAAAAATTATGGAAAGGGCTAATTCATCTTTTCTTTTAACCCTAAAAAGGATTTTAAAATTTTCTGAGCTTTATATGGATAAAGCTCATATAAAAATAAAAGGGTGGGTAAAGCTTCTTTACCACCCTAGTATATTTATCTTCAAAATTCTGAATTGGATAAATAGAATAAAACTATTCTAAAAGCCGTTTGTGTTAGGATATTGATTATCAAGGAAACTGAGAGAAATGACATACATCAAGTACATATTTGGGGCTGGATGCCTGGGAGGCTTTCCAGGTGGTATAGTGGTAAAAAAATTCACCTGCCAAAATAGAGACACAAGAGAGATGGATTCAATCTCTAGATTTGGAAGATCCCCTGGAAGAGGGCATGGCAACCCACTCCAGTATTCTTGCCTTGGAAATCCCATGAACAGAGGAGCCTGAAGGGTTATAGTCCATGGGATTGCGAAACTGAGCATGCATGCACCAAGGAGGGGATTTTAACATGTTATTTCATTTAATCATCACAATAGCATTTAAAAAATAGCTTTATTTTCTGTTTTATAAATGAATGTTCCACCTCAAAGCCAAGACTCAAACCTATTCTTCCTTGCCATGTCTATGCTATTCCCTTTGGATTACTTTAATATTTATTTTACATAATTTCCACTTCAGAAATACTCATTGGTAATTATCTTAGGGAGAAATAAATGGATGTAAATACTTTAATTTCTATACCTTCATAGTGAAGGAAGATGCTACCAATTTTAACACTTCTCAAATATTAACTGGAAAAGATCAGTTTTCATTCCAATCCCAAAGAAAGGCAATGAAAAGAATGAAACTACTGCACAATTGCACTCATCTCACATGCTAGTAAAGTAATGCTCAAAATTCTCCAAGCCAGGCTTCAACTATATGTGAACTGTGAACTTCCAGATGTTCAAGCTGGTTTTAGAAAAGGCAGAGTCCCTAGAATGGGGCTTGCACTGCTCATGAAGGCACAGGGTGCCCTCTCGGGGGGTCTTGAAAGGACGGGCAGGAGAATGAGCTCAGCGGGTTTCCATGCTCAGAGAGTTAGCCGCAGGGAGGGGGAGAAAGAGAGAGAGAAAAGGAAAGACACGGGGACCCAAGCTCTGATGGAGCGAAGGTGCTTTAATGATCTTTCTGTGAGTATATATAGGCTGTTGTACAAGGAATTTGTTTCGACAATGATAAAGATAAGAAAACCAAATGTACAGCAACTATTACCAAGGGAACAAGGGATTAACAATGGTCATAAGGTCATGAGACCATCCATATCTCAAGAAAGAAGACTGAGACTAAGCAGTTTTGTCGTAAGGAGAATGTTTACTGAAGGAGATTCATGCATGTCTCATCCTATGACCTCAGTCCTGGGAGCGGTGTGCCGTTCCACTCATTTCTGTTGCCAGAAACTGATAAGGAACAGAGGATTTATGAGAAACAGCACGTAGGAATCCTCCTGTTAAACATTCCCTGACAGTGAAAGGCAAAGGACAAAAGGAAAGCCATACCCATCTCAATGCAGAGTTCCAAAAAATAGCAAGGAGAGATAAGAAAGCCTTCCTAAGTGATCAACGCAAAGAAACAGAGGAAAACAATAGAATGGGAAAGACTAGAGATCTCTTCAAGAATATCAGAGATACCAAGGGAGCATTTAATGCAAAGATGAGCACAATAAAGGACATGAACAGTACTGACCTAATGGAAGCAGAAGATATTAAGAAAAGGTGGCAAGAATACACAGAACTATACAAAAAAGATCGTTATGACCCAAATAATAATGATGGTGTGATCACTCACCTAGAGCCAGACATCCTGGAGTTCAAAGTCAAGCGGGCCTTATGAAGCATCACTATGAACAAAGCTAGTGGAGGTGATGGAATTCCAGCTGAGCTATTTCAAGTCCTAAAAGATGATGCTGTTAAAGTGTTGCACTGAATATGCCATCAAACTTGGAAAACTCAGCAATGGCCAAAGGAGTAGAAAAGGTCAGTTTTCATTCCAATCCCAAAGAAAAGCAATGCCAAGGAATGTTCAAACTACTGCACAATTGCACTTATGTCACAAGCTAGCAAAATAATGCTCAAAATTCGTCAAGCTAGGCTTCAACATTACGTGAACTGAGGACATCCAGAATTTGAAGCTGGATTTAGAAAAGGCAGGGGAATCAGAGATCAAATTGCCAACATCTGTTGGATCACAGAAAAAGCAAGAAAGTTCAAGAAAAACATCTACATCTGCTTCAATGACTATGCTAAATCTTTTGATTGCATGGATCAGAAAAAGCTGTGAAAAATTCTTTGAGATGGAAATACCAGGCCACCTGACCTGCTTCTGTATGCAACATAAGACGCAACAGCTAGAACTGGACATGGAAAAATGGGCTAGTTCCAAAATGGGAAAGGAGTAGGTCAAGGCTGTATATCATCACTTTATTTATTTAACTTATATGCAGAATACAACATGTGAAATGCAAAACTGGATGAAGCACAAGCTGGAATCAAGATTGCTGGGAGAAATATCAACAACCTCACATACGCAGATGACACTACCCTAATGGCCAAAAGCAAAGAGGAACTAAAGACCCTCTTGATAAAAGTGAAAGAGAAGAGTGAAAAAGCTGGCTTAAAACTCAGCATTCAAAAAACAAAGATCACGGCATCCAGGCCCATCAGTTCAGTTCGGTTCAGTCACTCAGTTGTGTCTGACTCTTTGCCACACCATTGACTGCAGTATGCTGGTCCCATCACTTCATGGGAAATAGATGGGGAAACAGTGGAAACGGTGTCAGACTTTATTTTGGGGGGCTCCAAAATCACTGCAGATGATGATTGCAGCCATGAAATTAAAAGACGCTTACTCCTTGGAAGAAAAGTTATGACCTACCTAGATAGCATGTTGAAAAGCAGAGACATTACTTTGCCAACAAAGTTCCATCTAGTCGAGGCTATGGTTTTTCCAGTGGTCATGTATGGATGTGAGAGTTGGACTGTGAAGAAAGATGATAGCTGAAGAATTGATGCTTTTGAACTGTGGTGTTGGAGAAGACTCTTGAGAGTCCCTTGGACTGCAAGGAGATCCAACCAGTCCATTCTGAAGGAGATCAGCCCTGGATGTTCTTTGGAAGGAATGATGCTAAAGCTGAAACTCTAGTACTTTGGGCATTTCATGCGAAGAGTTGACTCATTGGAAAAGACTCTGATGCTGGGAGGGACTGGGGGCAGGAGGAGAAGGGGACAACAGAGGATGAGATGGCTGGATGGCATCACTGACTCGATGGACATGAGTCTAGTGAACTCTGGGAGTTGGTGATGGACTGGGAAGCCTGGCGTGCTGCGGTTCATGGGTTCGCAAAGAGTCGGACACGACTAAGCGACTGAACTGAACTGAAATATTAACTGTGGAAATGTCTACATGATCTTAGCTATCTGGAAGAATGTGAAAAAAAAAGTGTGAATAAACCAAATGTTTGCAAACACCTATACACTTGGCATTTTCTAGTTTTCTAGTGTATGCTTATGTTTGGTGTCACTTTTAAAATGTTTTACTTGGTTATGTTGTTATTAAAAATAGTCAATTTTTATATTTATTCAACTTTATAATTGTTTTCAGTAGGAACATTGCTCAGTGCTATCTACTCCATCCATGACCAGAGCTAGAAGTTCCTATTTCAAGTATTTGGAAATTCTGCACTTATAACTGTGCTGTGAATCCACACTCATGGCTTTCTTAGGAACTATTTCTAAAGATTCATGTTTTTAGTTCCGGAATGTTTCCTTGAATTATGTCATTGATGATTTTTCTCCTTAATTTTCTTTATTTCTCTTTCCATGGATTCCAATTGTTTGAATTTTACATTTCCCGAATCTCTCTTCTTTTTCATAGTTTCTCTTCTGTTGTTCATTCATCTTTTTTCTTTACTTTAGGAAAGAGTTTTCTCAAATTTAACTTCCAAGTGTTTTATGCTTTTATTTTCATCATCATGATCTTAATTTAATTTTCAATAACTTTTTCTTATTTTCTAGATTTTTTGGCAACATCTTCTTACTATTTCATGGACATAATATTTTAAATATTTTTTCTGACAACATTAATGATAGTCATTTAAAATTTTTATTGTTTTAATATAGTCTTAATTCTTCCATTTTGACTTTTTCTTTATATTTGTTTCATTTCCTGTCTTCTATGCTACACTTCTGGCAACCCATATATTTCTTTTTCTGTTTAAAATTAAGAGATAATGATTAAAAAGCTGACAGAACCTCTGAGTTCACGAGTGAGGCTTATTAACTATGATTTTCACTATAAATAATTATACCTGGAGAAACTGTTTATATTACTTAGGTATGCTATTTACTGTACTTAGTGAAGACAAAGTGTTTAATAATCAAAATACATATAAAGATACTTCTTGCTCATATAATAGTATTGAACCAAAAATTATGTTAAAGAGCATCCCTTCTGCACACAATTATTTAGTGGTCTAGACCAATGGTGGCTTTATCATCTGTAATATATGATGTTCAAGGTTACCTTGGAGGCCATATATATTTCAAACAGATCAGAAGAGAAGGGAACATGGAGGAAAGCTATGTAAAAAGGTTTTATGGACCTGTCAGGCTTAGAAGAGATGCAGATTTTGTCCACTCACATTTCATCACCATCATTTTGCATATATATATATATATATATAGTAGGGCATGGGAAATATGACTCTGGCTATTCAGTCTCTACCAAGGGCAAATCTATGCTATGGAAACAGATGATAATATTTGCTATATACCCAGTTATCACTTCCACAATGTATGCATATTTTATTGTTCTTGCTACATCAGATTGCTCAGAAGAGAAGATGTAGAATCTAGTGTTTTTAGACTCAACCTAGTTAAGGAAGACAGAGAAGGCAATGGCAGCCCACTCTAGTACTCTTGCCTGGAAAATCCCATGGATGGAGGAGCCTGGTGGGCTACAGCCCATGGTGTCGCTAAAAGTTGGACACGACTGAGGGACTTCACTTTCCCTTTTCACTTTCATGCCTTGGAGAAGGAAATGGCAACCCCCTCCAGTGTTCTTGCCTGGATAACTCCAGGGACGGGGGAGCCTGGCGGGATGCCGTCTATGGGGTTGCACAGAGTCGGACACAACTGAAGTGACTTAGCAGCAGCAGCAGCAACAGCAGTTAGGGAAGAAAATAACTTGGGAAGAGTATTCTCAGTATCTAGAGTTTATCAGTTCAGTTCAATCACTCGGTCAAGTCTGACTCTTTGTGATTGCATGGACTGCAGCACATCAGGCTTCTCTGTCCATCACCAACTCCTGGAGTTTTCTCAAACTCAAGTCCATCGAGTTGGTGATGCCATCAAACCATCTCATCCTATGTCATCCCCCTCTCTTCCGGCCTTCATTCTTTTGCAGCATCAGGGTCATGTCCAGTGAGTCATTTCTTTGCATCAGGTGGTCAAAGTATTGGAGCTTCAGCTTCAGCATCAGTCCTTCCAATGAATATTCAGGACTGATCTCCTTTAGGATGGACTGGTTGGATGTTCTTTCAGTCCAAGGGACTCTCAAGAGTCTTCTCCAACACCGCAGTTCAAAAGCATCAATTCTTCAGTTCTCGGCTTTCTTCATAGTCCAACTCTCACATCCATACATGACTACTGGAAAAACCATAACCTTGACTAGATGGACCTTTGTTGGCAAAGTAATGTCTCTGCTTTTTAATATGCTGTCAGGTTGGTCATAACTTTTCTTCCAAGGAGCAAGCGTCTTAATTTCATTCCTGCAGTCACCATCCGCAGTGATTTTGGAGCCCCAAATCATAAAGTCTCACATTGTTTCCACTGTTTCCCTATCTATTTCCCATGAAGTGATGGGACCAGATGCCATGATATTTGTTTTCTGAATGTTGAGTCTGAAGCCAGCTTTTTCACTCCCCCTTTTCACTTTCACCAAGAGGCTCTTAGTTCTTCATTGCTTTCTGCCATAAGGGTGGTGTCATCTGCGTATCTGAGGTTATTGATATTTGTCCTGGCAATCTTGATTCCAGCTTGTGCTACATCCAGCCCAGCATTTCTCATGATGTTCTCTGCATATAAGTTAAATAAGGGTGACACTTTATGTCCTTTATGTACTCCTTTCTCAATTTGGAACCAGTCTGTTGTTCCATGTCCAGATCTAGCTGTTTTTCTTGATCTGCAAACAGATTTCTCAGGAGGCAGGTCAGGTGGTCTGGTATTCCCATCTCTTTCAGAATTTTTCACAGTTTGTTGTGATCCAAACAGTCAAAGGTTTTGGCGTAGTCAATAAAGCAGAAGTAGATGTTTTTTCTGGAACTTTTTTGCTTTCTCGATGATCCAATGAATGTTGGCAATTTGAACTCTGGTTCCTTTACCTTTTCTAAAGCCAGCTTCAACATCTCCAAGTTCATGGTTCACATATTATTGAAACCTGGCTTGGAGAAGTTTAAGCGTTACTTTACTAGCGTGTGAGAAGAGTGCATCTGTACAGTGGTTTGAGCATTCTTTGTCATTTCCTTTCTTTGGGATTGAATGAAAGCTGACATTTTCCAGTCCTGTGGCCACTGCTAAGTTTTCCCGATTTTTTGGCATATGGAGTGCAGCACTTTCCCGGCATCATCTTTTAGGATTTGAAATAGCACAACTGGAATTCCATTACCTCCACTAGCTTTGTTCATAGTGATGTTTCCTAAGTCCCGTCTGATTTCACATTCCAGGATATCTGGCTCTAGGTGAGTGATCACACCATTGTGGCTATCTGGGTCATGAAGATCTTTTTTGTACAGTTCTTTTGTGTATTTTTGCCACCTCTTCTTCATATCTTCTGCTTCTATTAGGTCCATACATTTTCTGTCCTTTATTGTGCGTATATTTGCATGTAATGTTCTCTTGGTATCTCTAATTTTCTTGAAGAGATCTCTAGTCTTCCCCATTCTATTGCTTTCCTCTATTTCTTTCCATTGATCACTGAGGAAGGCTTTCTTATCTCTCCTTGCTCTTCTTTGGAACTCTACATTCAAATGGGTATATCTTTCCTTTTATCCTTTGCATTTCATGTCTCTTTGCTCAGCTATTTCTAAGGTCTCTTTAGACAACCATTTTGTCCTTTTGCATTTCTTTTTCTTGGGGATGGTCTTGATCACTGCCTCCTGTACAATGTCATGAACCTCCATAGTTCTTCAGGCACTGTCTTTCAGATCTAATCCCTTGAATCTGTTTGTCACTTCCATTGTGTAATTGTAAGGGATTTGATTTAGGTCATGCCTGTATATCTAGTCATTTTTCCTACTTTCTTCAGTTTAAGTCTGAATTTTGCAGTAAGGAGTTCATGATCTGAGCCAGAGTTGGCTCCTGGTCTTGTTTTGCTGATTTTATAGAGCTTCTCCATCTTTGGCTGCAAAGAATATAATCAGTCTGAGTTTAGAATTGACCATCTGGTGATGTCCAGGTGTAGAGTCTTCTCTTGTTGGAAGAAGGAGTTTGCTATGACCAATGTGTTTTCTTGGCAAAATTCTATTAGACTTTGCGCTGCTTCATTTTGTACTCCAAGACCAAATTTTCCAGTTATTCCAGGTATCTCTTGACTTCCTACTTGCATTCCAGGCCCCTATAATAAAAAGGACATCATTTTTGGCTGTTAGTTCTGGAAAGTCTTGTAGGTCTTCATAGAACCATTCAACTTACACTTCTTCAGCATTACTGGTTGGGGCATAGACTTGGATTACACTAATATTGAATGGTTTGCCTTGGAAACAAACAGAAATCAATCTGTTGTTTTTGAGATTGCATCCAAGTACTGCATTTCAGACACTTTTGTCTACTATGGGGGCTACTGCATTTCTTCCATGGGATTCTTGCCCACAGTAGTAGATATAATGGTCATCTGAATTAAATTTGCCCATTCCAGTCCATTTTAGTCCACTGATTCCTAAAATGTCAACGTTCACTCTTGCCATCTTCTGTTTAACCACTTCCCATTTCCTTGATTCATGGACCTGAAATTCCAGGTTCTTATGAAATATTGTTCTTTACTGCATCAGACTTAACTTCCATCACGTCACATCCACAACTAGGCACTATTTTCACTTTGGCTCCATCCCTTCATTCTTTCTGGAGTTATTTCTCCACTGATCTCCAGTAGCATAGCAGGCACCTACAGACTTGGGGAGCTCATCTTTCAGTGTCCTATCTTTTTGCCTTTTCATACTGTTTTGGGGGTTCTCAAAGCAAGAATACAGAAGAGGTTTGCCATTCCCTTCTCCAGTGGACCACATGTCGTCAGAACCCTCCACCAGTCTAGAGTGTATAGATTGATTTAAAGCTACTCCTTAGAAGATGGGAATTCTTCCTCAAGTGTGTGAACTGTGTTTCATCTTCTTCAGAAAATAAGACTCTAGTCTTATGCTGCAGTGAGAAAGAGGAATTTGCCTACAAACATGGAGTGAAGAAAGAGTTACAACGATTTGACTTCTTGGTAAGCATAATCTTTGGAGAAGGTAATGGCAACCCACTCCAGTATTCTTGCCTGGAGAGTCCCAGGGACAGAGGTGCCTGGCAGGCTATAGGCCATGGGGTCACAAAGAGTTGGACATGACTTAGCAACTAACACAACACAACACAGCCGAAACAAAATTTAACCATTTTTCAACTATGCCTCTCTCTATCCTCATTTCCCAAAGCATCTGGTGCTCCTGATTCTTTAAAATTTCTTGGGAGGCCTTTAGGCTTTATCTACTGCTGGCTCAGGATCTAGTTTTCTCAGGTCTTATAGGTCAGTCAGTTACTGTCCGACTCTCAAAATTTTGCTCCAGTTTTCAAAATTTTGTTTTGTTTTCCTTCTTTGTTTTTCCTTACTAATGCTACATTTTCTGTAGTTTTAGTACAGTTTTGAGATGATAACTACCATTTTAACCAAAAGTTCATGAGTATAATATTTTGAAAATAATAAATGAATACACTTTTATCCTGGAAAATCATATTTGCCATATTCCTCTATTGTCATTCTGCTATTTGGCCTCAGTGAAGAAGAATTTTTGAGTGCCACCTCATAAAGGAAGATGGTATTATATGAAAGAAAATATTATCCGAGAACAAAAAATCCTAACCCTTCTGATCTAAGTGAGTGTGGGGAAAGACAAATGGAAGAAAAACAAGAGATAGGACATATGTGTGTCCTTACTCTTCTTTCTCTAGGCTAAAGTCCCAAGGTTTTTTTTGTTGTTGTTTGTTTTTTTTATTAAATACACCTGTAGATAAATTTTGTGCTGCCACTGGAGGGAGCAGAAGGAAAGAGAGGAGAAACTTCTCATAGCCAAAGAAATTGGGCATAAATTGAAAAAAAATGATATGAGAGAATAGCATTGAAACATGTATATTACCATATGTAAAATAGATGGCCAGTGCAAATTCAGTGCATGAAGCAGGGCACCCAAAGCTGGTACTCTGGAACAACCCAGGGGATGGGGTGGGGAGGGAGGTGGGAGGGGGTTTCAGGATGGGGGAACACATGGACATCTATGGCTGATTCATGTCTATGTATGGAAAAACTACCACAATATTGTAAAGTAATTAGCTTCCAATTAAAATACATTAATTAATTTTTAAAAAGAGGTTAGCAGTCCCTGAATGTGGTGTTGAAAATGAAGACATGGAGATAGTCTACCAGTTCATTATGATCACAAAATTTATAGAGTAGTCAAACATTTTTGTGGTACCCAGGTGATGAGATGAGATGCCAAGGGCTGATTTTGCAACAAAATCTCGTAAATGCGATGAGATGCCAAGGGCTGATTTTGCAACAAAAGCATGAAGCTGGAATTAAGGGGCTACACATGATGAAGATACTGAGAGGAGGAAAAAGTGGTGACATGCAATAATTTCAATTTGGGGAACCAGCACAATGCTTCAATAGGTCCAGATCAGCTACTCTACCTTAGTAAACCCAGACACAGGAACCCAGAGACAAGATAACACATAGTCAAGAAAATATCATCAAGGACAGATTTCCACTCCTCAGAACCACAAGATCTATAAGTTCATTCCTCCCCTCTTATTTTAGAGGACAAGAGGATTAAACTTAAGACCTTAACTTATTCAAAAGATGGCATTTATTGGTTTCCTATGGCTGCTGCAACAAATTACTACACATTAGCAGCAGCAGTGGCTTAAAAGCATACAAATATACTATCTTATAGTTCTTGAGGTTGGAAGTCCAAAATGGGTGTCACCAGGCTAAAATCAAGGTACTGGCAAGGTTCTGTTTCTTGAGATTCTAAGGTAGAAGCTATTTCTTTCTTTTTCTAAGTTTTAGAGATTGCCTACCTTCCTAGCCCTCTTCTTCCATTTTAAAGATCAGCAATGTTGCATCTCTGACCATTCTTCCATAATCACCTCTCTCTCTAACTCTGCTACTTCCTTCCTCCACTTTCAAGGACCCTTGAGGTTAATTTGGACCTATGCAAATAATCTGGATAATCTTCCTATTTTAAAATCATCTGATTAGCAACCTTAATTCCATCAGTTTATTTAATTCCCCTTTGCCATGTAATGTAATATAGTTACAGATTCTCAGGATTAGGATGTGGACATTTTTGGAGGACCATTATTATGTCTGCCACACAGGGAATAACTCAAAAGAGGCTATTGAAGCATAAAAGAATGACATAAATTAATTGGAAAATAATTTTCCCTTACTACCTCCAACAACCTTATGGGATGAGCATTTGACAAAAATTAGACCACTTTTAAAATGGGGAAGCCATATTTTCTTTGTTCATCTGTGCTGTAGTTCAATTTTTTCTTTTTTACTTCACTGCATTATATTATGAGATATAATTTGATTAATATTAATGATAGTCATTTAAAATTTTTATTGTTTTAATATAGTCTTAATTCTTCCATTTTGACTTTTTCTTTATATTTGTTTCATTTCCTGTCTTCTATGCTACACTTCTGGCAACCCATATATTTCTTTTTCTGTTTAAAATTAAGAGATAATGATTAAAAAGCTGACAGAACCTCTGAGTTCACGAGTGAGGCTTATTAACTATGATTTTCACTATAAATAATTATACCTGGAGAAACTGTTTATATTACTTAGGTATGCTATTTACTGTACTTAGTGAAGACAAAGTGTTTAATAATCAAAATACATATAAAGATACTTCTTGCTCATATAATAGTATTGAACCAAAAATTATGTTAAAGAGCATCCCTTCTGCACACAATTATTTAGTGGTCTAGACCAATGGTGGCTTTATCATCTGTAATATATGATGTTCAAGGTTACCTTGGAGGCCATATATATTTCAAACAGATCAGAAGAGAAGGGAACATGGAGGAAAGCTATGTAAAAAGGTTTTATGGACCTGTCAGGCTTAGAAGAGATGCAGATTTTGTCCACTCACATTTCATCACCATCATTTTGCATATATATATATATATATATAGTAGGGCATGGGAAATATGACTCTGGCTATTCAGTCTCTACCAAGGGCAAATCTATGCTATGGAAACAGATGATAATATTTGCTATATACCCAGTTATCACTTCCACAATGTATGCATATTTTATTGTTCTTGCTACATCAGATTGCTCAGAAGAGAAGATGTAGAATCTAGTGTTTTTAGACTCAACCTAGTTAAGGAAGACAGAGAAGGCAATGGCAGCCCACTCTAGTACTCTTGCCTGGAAAATCCCATGGATGGAGGAGCCTGGTGGGCTACAGCCCATGGTGTCGCTAAAAGTTGGACACGACTGAGGGACTTCACTTTCCCTTTTCACTTTCATGCCTTGGAGAAGGAAATGGCAACCCCCTCCAGTGTTCTTGCCTGGATAACTCCAGGGACGGGGGAGCCTGGCGGGATGCCGTCTATGGGGTTGCACAGAGTCGGACACAACTGAAGTGACTTAGCAGCAGCAGCAGCAACAGCAGTTAGGGAAGAAAATAACTTGGGAAGAGTATTCTCAGTATCTAGAGTTTATCAGTTCAGTTCAATCACTCGGTCAAGTCTGACTCTTTGTGATTGCATGGACTGCAGCACATCAGGCTTCTCTGTCCATCACCAACTCCTGGAGTTTTCTCAAACTCAAGTCCATCGAGTTGGTGATGCCATCAAACCATCTCATCCTATGTCATCCCCCTCTCTTCCGGCCTTCATTCTTTTGCAGCATCAGGGTCATGTCCAGTGAGTCATTTCTTTGCATCAGGTGGTCAAAGTATTGGAGCTTCAGCTTCAGCATCAGTCCTTCCAATGAATATTCAGGACTGATCTCCTTTAGGATGGACTGGTTGGATGTTCTTTCAGTCCAAGGGACTCTCAAGAGTCTTCTCCAACACCGCAGTTCAAAAGCATCAATTCTTCAGTTCTCGGCTTTCTTCATAGTCCAACTCTCACATCCATACATGACTACTGGAAAAACCATAACCTTGACTAGATGGACCTTTGTTGGCAAAGTAATGTCTCTGCTTTTTAATATGCTGTCAGGTTGGTCATAACTTTTCTTCCAAGGAGCAAGCGTCTTAATTTCATTCCTGCAGTCACCATCCGCAGTGATTTTGGAGCCCCAAATCATAAAGTCTCACATTGTTTCCACTGTTTCCCTATCTATTTCCCATGAAGTGATGGGACCAGATGCCATGATATTTGTTTTCTGAATGTTGAGTCTGAAGCCAGCTTTTTCACTCCCCCTTTTCACTTTCACCAAGAGGCTCTTAGTTCTTCATTGCTTTCTGCCATAAGGGTGGTGTCATCTGCGTATCTGAGGTTATTGATATTTGTCCTGGCAATCTTGATTCCAGCTTGTGCTACATCCAGCCCAGCATTTCTCATGATGTTCTCTGCATATAAGTTAAATAAGGGTGACACTTTATGTCCTTTATGTACTCCTTTCTCAATTTGGAACCAGTCTGTTGTTCCATGTCCAGATCTAGCTGTTTTTCTTGATCTGCAAACAGATTTCTCAGGAGGCAGGTCAGGTGGTCTGGTATTCCCATCTCTTTCAGAATTTTTCACAGTTTGTTGTGATCCAAACAGTCAAAGGTTTTGGCGTAGTCAATAAAGCAGAAGTAGATGTTTTTTCTGGAACTTTTTTGCTTTCTCGATGATCCAATGAATGTTGGCAATTTGAACTCTGGTTCCTTTACCTTTTCTAAAGCCAGCTTCAACATCTCCAAGTTCATGGTTCACATATTATTGAAACCTGGCTTGGAGAAGTTTAAGCGTTACTTTACTAGCGTGTGAGAAGAGTGCATCTGTACAGTGGTTTGAGCATTCTTTGTCATTTCCTTTCTTTGGGATTGAATGAAAGCTGACATTTTCCAGTCCTGTGGCCACTGCTAAGTTTTCCCGATTTTTTGGCATATGGAGTGCAGCACTTTCCCGGCATCATCTTTTAGGATTTGAAATAGCACAACTGGAATTCCATTACCTCCACTAGCTTTGTTCATAGTGATGTTTCCTAAGTCCCGTCTGATTTCACATTCCAGGATATCTGGCTCTAGGTGAGTGATCACACCATTGTGGCTATCTGGGTCATGAAGATCTTTTTTGTACAGTTCTTTTGTGTATTTTTGCCACCTCTTCTTCATATCTTCTGCTTCTATTAGGTCCATACATTTTCTGTCCTTTATTGTGCGTATATTTGCATGTAATGTTCTCTTGGTATCTCTAATTTTCTTGAAGAGATCTCTAGTCTTCCCCATTCTATTGCTTTCCTCTATTTCTTTCCATTGATCACTGAGGAAGGCTTTCTTATCTCTCCTTGCTCTTCTTTGGAACTCTACATTCAAATGGGTATATCTTTCCTTTTATCCTTTGCATTTCATGTCTCTTTGCTCAGCTATTTCTAAGGTCTCTTTAGACAACCATTTTGTCCTTTTGCATTTCTTTTTCTTGGGGATGGTCTTGATCACTGCCTCCTGTACAATGTCATGAACCTCCATAGTTCTTCAGGCACTGTCTTTCAGATCTAATCCCTTGAATCTGTTTGTCACTTCCATTGTGTAATTGTAAGGGATTTGATTTAGGTCATGCCTGTATATCTAGTCATTTTTCCTACTTTCTTCAGTTTAAGTCTGAATTTTGCAGTAAGGAGTTCATGATCTGAGCCAGAGTTGGCTCCTGGTCTTGTTTTGCTGATTTTATAGAGCTTCTCCATCTTTGGCTGCAAAGAATATAATCAGTCTGAGTTTAGAATTGACCATCTGGTGATGTCCAGGTGTAGAGTCTTCTCTTGTTGGAAGAAGGAGTTTGCTATGACCAATGTGTTTTCTTGGCAAAATTCTATTAGACTTTGCGCTGCTTCATTTTGTACTCCAAGACCAAATTTTCCAGTTATTCCAGGTATCTCTTGACTTCCTACTTGCATTCCAGGCCCCTATAATAAAAAGGACATCATTTTTGGCTGTTAGTTCTGGAAAGTCTTGTAGGTCTTCATAGAACCATTCAACTTACACTTCTTCAGCATTACTGGTTGGGGCATAGACTTGGATTACACTAATATTGAATGGTTTGCCTTGGAAACAAACAGAAATCAATCTGTTGTTTTTGAGATTGCATCCAAGTACTGCATTTCAGACACTTTTGTCTACTATGGGGGCTACTGCATTTCTTCCATGGGATTCTTGCCCACAGTAGTAGATATAATGGTCATCTGAATTAAATTTGCCCATTCCAGTCCATTTTAGTCCACTGATTCCTAAAATGTCAACGTTCACTCTTGCCATCTTCTGTTTAACCACTTCCCATTTCCTTGATTCATGGACCTGAAATTCCAGGTTCTTATGAAATATTGTTCTTTACTGCATCAGACTTAACTTCCATCACGTCACATCCACAACTAGGCACTATTTTCACTTTGGCTCCATCCCTTCATTCTTTCTGGAGTTATTTCTCCACTGATCTCCAGTAGCATAGCAGGCACCTACAGACTTGGGGAGCTCATCTTTCAGTGTCCTATCTTTTTGCCTTTTCATACTGTTTTGGGGGTTCTCAAAGCAAGAATACAGAAGAGGTTTGCCATTCCCTTCTCCAGTGGACCACATGTCGTCAGAACCCTCCACCAGTCTAGAGTGTATAGATTGATTTAAAGCTACTCCTTAGAAGATGGGAATTCTTCCTCAAGTGTGTGAACTGTGTTTCATCTTCTTCAGAAAATAAGACTCTAGTCTTATGCTGCAGTGAGAAAGAGGAATTTGCCTACAAACATGGAGTGAAGAAAGAGTTACAACGATTTGACTTCTTGGTAAGCATAATCTTTGGAGAAGGTAATGGCAACCCACTCCAGTATTCTTGCCTGGAGAGTCCCAGGGACAGAGGTGCCTGGCAGGCTATAGGCCATGGGGTCACAAAGAGTTGGACATGACTTAGCAACTAACACAACACAACACAGCCGAAACAAAATTTAACCATTTTTCAACTATGCCTCTCTCTATCCTCATTTCCCAAAGCATCTGGTGCTCCTGATTCTTTAAAATTTCTTGGGAGGCCTTTAGGCTTTATCTACTGCTGGCTCAGGATCTAGTTTTCTCAGGTCTTATAGGTCAGTCAGTTACTGTCCGACTCTCAAAATTTTGCTCCAGTTTTCAAAATTTTGTTTTGTTTTCCTTCTTTGTTTTTCCTTACTAATGCTACATTTTCTGTAGTTTTAGTACAGTTTTGAGATGATAACTACCATTTTAACCAAAAGTTCATGAGTATAATATTTTGAAAATAATAAATGAATACACTTTTATCCTGGAAAATCATATTTGCCATATTCCTCTATTGTCATTCTGCTATTTGGCCTCAGTGAAGAAGAATTTTTGAGTGCCACCTCATAAAGGAAGATGGTATTATATGAAAGAAAATATTATCCGAGAACAAAAAATCCTAACCCTTCTGATCTAAGTGAGTGTGGGGAAAGACAAATGGAAGAAAAACAAGAGATAGGACATATGTGTGTCCTTACTCTTCTTTCTCTAGGCTAAAGTCCCAAGGTTTTTTTTGTTGTTGTTTGTTTTTTTTATTAAATACACCTGTAGATAAATTTTGTGCTGCCACTGGAGGGAGCAGAAGGAAAGAGAGGAGAAACTTCTCATAGCCAAAGAAATTGGGCATAAATTGAAAAAAAATGATATGAGAGAATAGCATTGAAACATGTATATTACCATATGTAAAATAGATGGCCAGTGCAAATTCAGTGCATGAAGCAGGGCACCCAAAGCTGGTACTCTGGAACAACCCAGGGGATGGGGTGGGGAGGGAGGTGGGCTGTCTCTTATACACATCTTATGTCAAGGCTGTATATTGTCACCCTGCTTGTTTAGAGGTAGAATTTCAAGCACCCAGTGGTCTTCACCAGTACCGTGGGAGAAGCTTTTTTCTTGTACAGGGGAGATGAAAGTCCTAGCTTACTACTTAATGCTCTCTGACTCCACACTGGCAGGGGTGTTGGGGCCTCATTGCAGCCTCATGAGGGTAGAAGTCTATGCTCCACACTCGGCTTTTGCTGGTGTGGGTGTGGGTGAGGCCACAGTTTATTCCTGTCTCTTATACACATCTAGATGTGTATAAGAGACAGGATGGGGTGGGGAGGGAGGTGGGAGGGGGTTTCAGGATGGGGGAACACATGGACATCTATGGCTGATTCATGTCTATGTATGGAAAAACTACCACAATATTGTAAAGTAATTAGCTTCCAATTAAAATACATTAATTAATTTTTAAAAAGAGGTTAGCAGTCCCTGAATGTGGTGTTGAAAATGAAGACATGGAGATAGTCTACCAGTTCATTATGATCACAAAATTTATAGAGTAGTCAAACATTTTTGTGGTACCCAGGTGATGAGATGAGATGCCAAGGGCTGATTTTGCAACAAAATCTCGTAAATGCGATGAGATGCCAAGGGCTGATTTTGCAACAAAAGCATGAAGCTGGAATTAAGGGGCTACACATGATGAAGATACTGAGAGGAGGAAAAAGTGGTGACATGCAATAATTTCAATTTGGGGAACCAGCACAATGCTTCAATAGGTCCAGATCAGCTACTCTACCTTAGTAAACCCAGACACAGGAACCCAGAGACAAGATAACACATAGTCAAGAAAATATCATCAAGGACAGATTTCCACTCCTCAGAACCACAAGATCTATAAGTTCATTCCTCCCCTCTTATTTTAGAGGACAAGAGGATTAAACTTAAGACCTTAACTTATTCAAAAGATGGCATTTATTGGTTTCCTATGGCTGCTGCAACAAATTACTACACATTAGCAGCAGCAGTGGCTTAAAAGCATACAAATATACTATCTTATAGTTCTTGAGGTTGGAAGTCCAAAATGGGTGTCACCAGGCTAAAATCAAGGTACTGGCAAGGTTCTGTTTCTTGAGATTCTAAGGTAGAAGCTATTTCTTTCTTTTTCTAAGTTTTAGAGATTGCCTACCTTCCTAGCCCTCTTCTTCCATTTTAAAGATCAGCAATGTTGCATCTCTGACCATTCTTCCATAATCACCTCTCTCTCTAACTCTGCTACTTCCTTCCTCCACTTTCAAGGACCCTTGAGGTTAATTTGGACCTATGCAAATAATCTGGATAATCTTCCTATTTTAAAATCATCTGATTAGCAACCTTAATTCCATCAGTTTATTTAATTCCCCTTTGCCATGTAATGTAATATAGTTACAGATTCTCAGGATTAGGATGTGGACATTTTTGGAGGACCATTATTATGTCTGCCACACAGGGAATAACTCAAAAGAGGCTATTGAAGCATAAAAGAATGACATAAATTAATTGGAAAATAATTTTCCCTTACTACCTCCAACAACCTTATGGGATGAGCATTTGACAAAAATTAGACCACTTTTAAAATGGGGAAGCCATATTTTCTTTGTTCATCTGTGCTGTAGTTCAATTTTTTCTTTTTTACTTCACTGCATTATATTATGAGATATAATTTGATTAACTTTTTTGTTAATGACAAATTTAGCAACCACTGCATACTATAGTTTTGCATATATCTTATGTCTTACGTAGAACATTTCTTTTTTAGTCATCATAGATGTTAAAAACAATTTTTACTTAGAAAAAAATTATTATACAAAGACTGAGATATTTCAGATGCTTGGTGACAATCTCTCAGATGAAAGATTTTCATTTTTCTTTCCAAGTCTTTTTAGGTGATTAATCTGCTTGAAATTTTTTTCTTTTCTATTGGGTATTTAGAGTCTTAATTTGTTATTTTTTTCATAAAGTGCACCTTTGATAAGCAATCTTAATTAAAACAACTGGAAACACTGCAAGAGAAATGAGTTTGACAAACTGTGGTATAAAGTGCTGTATTTTCATAGGTAGCGCACTGCTAACAGTTTTGAGGTCAACATAAATGAGCTTAATCAGAACCATGCTCTAAAAAGTATTATTTGGAAACAGATTTATGTATTGGATGATCCAAAAGTGATGCCTCTAAAAATCCTGTTTCTCAAATCCCATAAAGATGATCATTATTAATGAGTTCAAGAATATTCACTTTGAATCCAACATACACACACTGATATTTCAAGCAATGAGTTTGTGGGCACAAAAACAGCCAGATATTTAGAGCTATCTTGATGATTAACTGCATCTTATTTTGTCATATGGATGCTTGTCATTGTGTTGACAAAGACATAAACAGTGGTTTCTTAATGTTGATTACACTGTGAATATTTCCCATACTTATTAAAATGGATTATTTTTTTAATGAGAATGAGTCACATCAGGAGACTGACAAGTTACTCTTTAACATATTATTTTCACATCTCTAAGTTGGCTCTACATATGGAATGCCCTTTATTATTTATAAGGTTAATGTGATTGGCTGTTATTTCACATTCTTACAGCCAATTTGTGCTGAGTTGACTCTTGGTGAAATCATGATTATAAGTCTAAGGTTATGCTTTTGATCTTTATAAAGGAGTTAGTTTAATTCCATTGTGGGAAAACAGATGGCAGTCTCCATACATTATCTTATAAATGCATGTCTTTGATCTTATGGGAAGATGCCATAAATTCCCGATCTTTGGTAAAACTCTACTAATTAAGAATATCTTGACAACAGGTCAGAACCATATTTTTAATATAGGATGGCAGAGTAATGGGTGGAAATACATTAAGTAGTTACTAATTTTCTTTAGTCTCATGTCTAAAATGAATGGATTCAATCTCCAAGGTATAGCTTAATTCCAAGTTTTCTAGTACAATGATCCCAAAGAAGATTTTATTGCAGTTATTTTGGTTTGGGCAGTATGCTAATAGCTCCTAGTTGTATTTTGTATTTGAGATGTGAGAAGAATAGTAAAGTGTAATACTAAAATATTATAAAAAATGTAATGCTGTTTTCATATATATCTAGTAACTCAAACTATGACAAAGTTATAACAAGGAACAGGAACCCTGTGTGGTTTAATGAATTGTAGTACTTCAGGAAGGCCTCTTTTATTTCTAGTGGTCATTGTTTGCACATCTCTGTTTGTTTAAGGGAGTCAGATACGGACTATTAACTAATCTTGTTATTAAAATTGGCATTGTCATCAAAATCCTTTGTATAACAGTGAATTTCCAAATGTGTTCTGCGTGCTAGTGGAATCTAAATGTATGTGATATTATGAAACCTTCTCCCCTGTTTGATTTTTACATAGCAATAAGGATAATTAACAATTAAGTATTACCTTTTTCCAATTTTTGAGATAACTAAAAGAATTGCAAATTCTTATAATAAAAGGACAGTCATGATTTTATATATGCTTATTTCTCTGTGTGTGTGTGTGTGTGTGTGTGTGTGTATGTGAGAGAGAGAGAGAGAGAGAGAAGGAGAGGAGGGAGGGAGGAAAGGATGAGAGAGATGTAGAAGTCTACATATCTTAATTTGATTACCAGGAAATCTTCATGTTTTTTTTGAAGATTTAGAAAGACTATCTTCTATAGGAAAATCATCAATAAAATATTGCAAGTAGCTTCTTAAGTTTTCCTGCAATCACTTAGAGAAAAACCATCTTACTTTATGTATCAAGTAACCAAATTATGTCTCTGATTTCAGGTGTTTTGATTTCAATGTATATAGCAGTTCAGAATTATAGATGTAGTCATTTCTTATATTATTTTTGTTTTTTATAATTGAGTCTTGTGGTCTCTTACTGGTCTACTTAGGAATTTGCCTCTCTTATCTCTCCTACCAAAACTAGATTTTGGGAAAGTGTAGATAGAAGAGCTGTATTAAAAACACAGACACACACATACACATACACATGCTTAAAAAATGCAAAATAAACTTGAATACATTTTATAATACAAATCTTACAAACATTAATAAAAAAGGGATGATAAAATGTGTCAATAAAAATAACATTAGTGGGATTCTTTCTCTGTAGTGGGGATGAATATGTATTATATATATGTATCTATATGGAAATAGATGAGTTGCTGTTTCTCCAAATATGCCCCCTGTGATGATGAATTCTATTCTTGATTAGAGAATCATAAGGTAAAAATAAAAATATATAAGCAATTTAGGTAAAATTTGGTAAAATTCTGTCTTAGACTATAATCAGTGCTTAAAGTTTAGCATTTTGATTTTGGAACAAGAAGTATGTAAACTATAAAATAATGAGAAATACAGAGCTGCTGAGCACATTCCATTTTAGTAATCTTCTAAGTAGCCAGAAAACAATATACAATTTTATTTACCTGCAAAGATTCGAGCCAGAAATTTCCATTTCAAAATGCTTATTTCTTTACAGTGTGACTGACTGAATGGCCATGAGCAATGCAAATTGCTTTTACCTCCTAGGTTCATTATACATTTTTTGATAGGTCATCTACTCAGATCTTTTATTATATAATGAGGTAACTCCCAAATGAAACCCCAAATATCTTCTCTTCCTGGTCATTATATGGTGCCACTCTCCCCCTCAAAATGAATACACTCTGTGTGCTGAATCCTGCCTTTTCATCTCCTGCTGCAGAATCAGCTGTCATAACAACTATTCTGTTCATGAATATGTAAATGAAACATGCATAAAATAAAATAAAAAAATAACGGGCGTTTCCCACTTCAGACTGTACCCACCTAATAGAGGAAAAGCAAAGATTTTTGTTTTTCAAGCATTTTGAGTCATTGTTGCCCAAAATGCTGTAATTATGTAACATGGAAATACATAAATGCGACATATGCAAATGCTCATGACGGTTGGACTCCAAATAAATCGGCTTCTACGTGTGACTACGGTGAGGAGTGCAGATTCACTTATTATTTCGCTCTAATGCCTAGTGATAAGGAGTTCATGCCTTAGATCCTCAGTAACCTTTTATTTGCTGACTAGGTTCCACCCCTATACCTTACCGCCCTATAAATGGCTAAAATAGTGTTTAAATTATACACGTATGCATGTACACATACACACACTTGAATGTATCTGGACTTTTTTTTCTTTTGAAAAGAAGAACTGATGACTATATGCACTAGAGTGTTCTGGAAGAAGCATTAAGCTCTGGGAAAGAAATAATTGGGGGATTTTATTATTGAAATAAGCAAGCATGTTCATGCATATTTTTCCGGCTTGCATGCCCATGCGCCACTCTGTGCAAACAGTGCTATTGCAGCTTGTGCGCAGTAATTAGGCTGATGTAATTATGGTGAAATAAAGACAGCCTCACTGATAATTTCACAGTGACTATTAAAGACATATGTGCCTTCCAGTGTACAATAAATGAACCTGAACTGCTGTCAGGGGCTAGGAGGACAGTGTGGCCAATGCACCTATTGTGTCCCTGCTGCAGAAAGGAGCCTGCCGATTGGCCACTGTCTGCAGCACATAGCACTGGCTGGTTATAAAGGACTTGTCTAGGGGAGAGCCTGTAGGTACTCCATTGTCTGGTAAAGTTCATATGACTGCATTCTTTTTTTGCAAGCGGGTGGAGGGAGAGTGGGGAAGGCGGGGGTGTCAGCTCAACTGTAAAAGCTGCACAGATTTTTTTTTTTTTCTTTCTCTCTCTCTCTGCCTCTCCATAGATCGTTTCTGTTTCATGCCCTGTCTCATTTCGCATAGCTAAAAGAGAATGCTAATTAAGACCCCTTGTCTTAACCTGAAAATAATGACTTGGATATAATTAGAAATCTGCTGAGAGTTTAAAATTCTGGGAGGGGACCATAAACATCAGTTACGGTGCTTAGGAGGGAAATGAAGAATTATTTTCCTGTAATCAAGGTAAACATGGGAGAGGGGGTTTCCCTCCTTTTTTTTTTTTTTTAACTCATTTGAACCAATGGTGTTCTACTGCAGACGAGAGGATACTGTGTTTCAAAAACTATTTTAGCCATCAAATTGAAAGGACACAAATCAGTGGCAATAGAAGCCTTCTTAATCCTCCTTAGGATGCAATTCAGATGAAAGAACTGCTTTTTTTTTTAATTTTTCTTTTTGTATGTGTGTGTTATAGATGGATCTGAGAACGCTGTCTGGGCTTGGTGCCAAGTGCTGGTATTTCACAGCAGCGACCGCCTCACAGACGGGCTGTGGGAAGCAGGAGGGAGACTCTCTTAGGGTGCCACTACTATGGAGACACAGCTGGGCTGAACAAGATTTGCTTCAAACGACAACAAGAGAGACAGAAAGTATCTGGTTCAACCGCTGCCCAAGCAGGCAGGCACCAGAAGAGCTAGCAGCCAATCCGGCCATGCTCGAAGCCAGCTCTGCAGCTCAGCCAATCAGTGACATCACTGGTGAGAAACTCATTTACATCATGCAGTAATGAACTTTGTTTAACATAGCCTCCCCTCTTTCCTGTAACCCCCCCTTCCCTGTATTAGGTCCTTCCATTAATTATTCTGCTGGCATAATTTAAACCGCTATGCAAAAATGTGGCTATATTCTCTCTGATAGCTTCTACCTTCTTTTTCTCCCTCCAAGGGTGTCTGCTGTCACTGAAAGTGATTCTGGGTGCAATTCTATTTTGTTTTGACCTTGCCAAATTACCTTCTTCTAAAAAAAAAATCTTAGAAAAAATTAAACATTTATTTTATCTGACCCCACTGCCCTCTTAGGAACAGCATGCTTTTGGCAAGTTGGGATTCAGGATTGTGTAAGGTAATGGAGAATAAGTGGGTACATTGCCTTGGAAGTTACAATTTTTCCAAGAAATCTGCATCTTAGAGCTTCCTTTAACGTGTCCAGATTTTATGCTGCAGTGGCCATTTTTGCATACAGTGCTTTATCCAAAAATCGCTTATGTGCATCTGTTACAGGGAGGAAAGTTCACTCTTGTTATATTTTATTCTTTACTGCTCTCAGCCAATGTGTCATTTTATTAATGAATAGAACTGAGGTCATTTCTGGACAAATCTCTCTCTTCCCGTCTTAGCACAATGCACCTGATTTGCATCCATTTACGAGAAAAACAGAATGCAAGGACCAATTGAAAAGAAGTTAAGGGACGAGCTCACATATTATTTCAGAATATATCACAGCCATTTGTTTTTCAGAATGTGTAATATTTAACATCTGCCTTAGTGTTTCTATAAAAATGCCTGATCTCCATTCCCAATGTAATACCTTTAGCAAATTTATTGCTTTGTTATATAACCAAAATAGAGCAAGATAAATAATATTTAGGAATGAGTACATTTAATCAGCAGAAAACCTTTGGAAACACAATTTTGTCTTGTACATTTATATTTAGTTTGTCAGAGATAAACTTATTTGTTCTATAGATAACTTAAAAAGCCCAGAACATGTGGCATGTGAAGATTTTCAGGTTGCTTTAGAGAATCCCAAAGAGCGGAAACTGGGTCACACTTAAATGCGATTTCTCTTAAGCCATATCTTTATTGCATATTGGCATTAAAGGGATACAGTTTTCTAGCAGAGAAGGTAGTTTCATTGTCTTCTTTTTTAAAGAATACTTTGAATATAATTATTCAAAGACATGGAATTTTAAAAACATCGACAAGGGTTTCATAACACTACATGACTCGTTTAAGAAGCTTAAAGAATACAGTGATAGGCAGAGACACTTTTTAAAGCATATGAAGGATTTAGACTCTAGACCACGGCCCTTTTAATTCATGAGACATTCCATCATCCCATCATCAGTATTCAGGGAGCGACTGTCCTGAATCAGTCATGAGCTCCCCTGCTGCAGATTCTATAATTTGAATCATGTGTAATAATATATTATCCTACTGGGGGTCTTCTTTCAGTAGGAGAATGGTTTATACATTCTGCTATAAGAGAACTTTTGGCTTCTAGCCGATTTACAGCCATTACTCATATAGGCGATCATGATCGTCTTCCTTAAGGAATAACATCTGCACGACCTCCTGAGCCAAAACTCTGTAACCTCCCCCACATTCTGAATTACGATTTCTTGGAATTGGGAACACTTGACAAAACTGAAGGAGAAAAATGGAAGGTGTAGAGGAATGGACCACAGCTCTATTGAGCCTGCCCTGTGGCAAAAACACAGTTCCCAGTCCTTTGAAATGTTGGAGAATGGTGAGAAAAGGGCACCTCCAGATAGACCTCAATGTGTTCATTTGGTTTTGAGACACAAGCTGAAATGTAATGTGTTTTATGAAGACATGGCTGCCTCTGTGTTTTTCTCTGGACATCCTAGCAACGTCCTGCAAAGGGTGTGGCAGCATGGGAGAATAAATGGAGGGTGGAGATGGTTGTCAGGGCAGAGAAATCTTGCCCTAAATCAGGAAGGAAGCCATGTGATAAAGCGGGAGCCATTTGACCCAGGACGGAAAAGTTCAAGGAGTGGCTCTGATTCTTTCTCTTGTTCTGCCCTTGATCTGATAATGTTCGTCTCTGTTATTCCTTATCTGTGAAAATTCAATACACTGCCAGCAGAGAGTTGTATGGAATACTCCTCCATTTCACACCCCTGCCTTTTTTTAGATATCTGAATCCTTCTTTGCTTCGGGGACTAGGTTAAGCGTTCCCTCTTCTCTGAAATCTTTTCACATCATTGTGGCCAGAACCTCGCACTTTTCCGTCATTCTCTTTGTGCTTCCATTATTGCGTGTGTCACAGGCAACATTGCTATAGGGCCGCGTGTGAGCCTATCTTTCCCACTCGACTGAAAGCCCCTTGGGGCCAGAGACATGTTGAAGTCATCCCACCGTCTCTAGTACTAAGGATAATACTGTGCTTCTAAGTTTTAAAATCAATGTTCTAATTAATAAGTTAAAGCTGCATTGTAAATTGCAGTGGGAGGGTTTACAAATTCCAGTTACTATTGTTGTCGTCAACGATCACTGCCACGACACCACCGATATCAGTTTTGCCTTGTCAGTTTTATGTCTTTCATTTCACTGGCCGTTTATTATGAAGCTCCGAGTAAATGGTTGTTGCATTATTTTTCTTCAATAACCAGCTCTGGGAGTTGTGAATCTTTTCATTTGTAAGTGTGGAATTAAGCCGACTTAGCCTGGTGTTTTAAAACTTAAAGATAAATGAAACTGATGTAGATTAATTGTAGAACAGCCAGGATAAGCAAATTACGGTATCGAGTCAACTGTTAATGATATGAAAGAATTAATTACTTAGAAGAGGTAAGCAATTAATGTTGAAATGCTCTACAAAATGTAATAAATCAGGAAGTATGGAATCTTGAGTCCTGATGTTATCACTGAGATATTATGCATTTTTAATCTATAAGCTAGTATAGTAATCTCTTAAGAGTATATTTCTATGTGTTTTGATATAATCTGATAACCTTTGGGGAAAATATGGTTGATTTTATGCTACTCATCTATATAAGTTTACACTTTTGACTACTATACTTACTGTAAAGTGGAAATTAATTTCTTTGCATACAGTGATATTCTTGTTAGTATGTTTGCAAGTTGTGTTTAGGTTTTAAAGATTATTCTTCAGACTGCTCAGTGCATGTTATTAGAAAGGAATGAAATAACTAGAAAATATATACATTTTTGCTTTTTACAACTAGGAAAATAGAAATTTTAGTACTGGAAATCAGCTAACGTCCCTCTTCTGTAAAAGTCTTAGAGGGGAAATGTATCTTACCCAAGAGTATGTTCTTCAATTTTCTAGGACATCTGAAACTGTTATAAAGAATTCAGAAAGACTGGTTCATTATTCTTCCACTCCACCAAATAATCTTTACTTTTAAAATCAGCCAGATAAGATTATACAATTTTACACTGCTAACATAAATTATATTTACTTATGTGATCCAACACACTGTGTGTATATAAGATTCCTATTCTATGGTTGAAAACAAGGAACCTGGACTTATTGAAATGTATTTTTTCCACTACCTTATAATGATATTATCAACTATAATAAATTATCATTTATATTAGAATTCTTTAAAATAGTTTTGATTGTGACAAAAAAAAAAGGAAACCTGCTATCTGAGTTCACATTGCAGTGGTTTTGAATTTAACTAACACAAATATTGTATCTTAAATTATAGGATTGGTTGTATAGATTTGGGTGGGGCCAATCTGAACTTTTTTTTTAATCAATGAGTTGTGTGAGTTGTGCTGTTAGAACCCATTGCTTTTCCCTGCTGGTTTCAGGTCATCTCAACAATGATTTCTTCTAACCCAATATTAAAAAGTGAATTTCTGAATCTTACAAATACTGAGAGATGGGTTATATCCACTTAGGGAGCAAATGTTCCTCAAATTCAGTAAAAATAGTAGAGGTCTCTCCAGCTCTTCTATTCAAAATATGATGTTTAACAGCATGTAGAGTGATTGAGTAAATGTGGAACATCTTAATTAAAGAAAAAAAATGTTACTTTGCATCATGGTTTGAGACATCATAACCAAAAGTCATTTGCATCTGAATAATATTGCTGTCTTTTCTTAAGTTATTAAAATAGTGATAAATTAGACAAAAGCAATGAAGCATTTCCCTTCATGTTGGTGATTTTTTGATATCATAATCATATGATTCTACTTCCAAAATTAACTCTTGATCAGCAAAGTGAGGCTAAATATTGAGACCTGTGCTTATACAATAAATCCATAAGGTTTTGACTGAGACTCACTTATTTGTAAGATGGCAAAGGGATGAAACTGGCCTAAAAAACTTGCATATTTTAGCACTTTTTAAAACTTAACCCTTAAAGCAATCAATATCATGAGCAATATCAAGTATATTTAGGAACATAATGAGTATTTTCATAACATTGATGATAATGTCTAACTATTAATGAGCAATGCCATGGTTCTATAACTGGTTGCTGGTTCAAGAAGAGGAACAAAATGATGTGGATTAATAGCTGATACTTACCTGGGTTTCATATATGTATCCATGTCCTTTGGTATTATTATCTTCATTTTGTCAAAATCATGAACTAAGACACAGCAAAACTGGGATTCAGTCCAAAGATTCTGACTTGAGAGCCTATATTCTTAACCCTTAAGCCCAAATTGAATAACAGTACAGGTGCTACTGCTGTGTGGCTCTAGGAATACAATGCTTTTCCTTATATTATGTTCAAAGTAGTTTATCTGGTTCATTTTTTTAGATATGCACACATAGGTTTACTTTAGTATTTTATAAATCACTTTGAAAGCTACTGCCCTAGCTATAATATCTAGATTAATATGTTCCTTATATTTTTCTATTTATATAGCAATTCAAATTACTTAAGGTAATACATGCAAAAGCAATTTTGCAACAGTAAAGTACTAGATGAATGTAAGGTCATGATATTATTAAATGTCTTTGTCAGTGTGAATCACTAAAAAATATTATTAGACTAAATATTACCATTTTCTCTTTTCTGTAGCTATATTTGTTATTAAATATGTCACCTATTTTATGAGAAAATTAATGCTAATTGATTTGACAATTGCAGAATGTCACTTAACAGTCTCACTGGATCCTGACTCTCCTGACACTTAAGGCATTTCAGCTTTCTTAGTCCTCATTACGCATCTGTTTATAACCCACTGCAATCCATGGGATGCTGAAAAAGAGGATCTCTTCAGTTCAGTTCAGTTCAGTTGCTCAGTCGTGTCCAACTCTTTGTGACCCCATGAATCGCAGCACGCCAGGCCTCCCTGTCCATCACCATCTCTCAGAGTTCACTCAGACTCATGTCCATCGAGTCCGTGATGCCATCCAGCCATCTCATCCTCGGTCGTCCCCTTCTCCTCCTGCCCCCAATCCCTCCCAGCATCAGAGTCTTTTCCAATGAGTCAACTCTTCGCATGAGGTGGCCAAAGTACTGGAGTTTCAGCTTTAGCATCATTCCTTCCAAAGAAATCCCAGGGCTGATTTCCTTCAGAATGGACTGCTTGGATCTCCTTGCAGTCAGTTGCTCAGTTGAGCTCACCTGTTTGCTACCCCATGGAGCGTAGCCCGCCAGGCTCTTCTGTCCATGGAATTCAGGTAAGAATACTGGAGTGTGTAGCCATTCCCTTCTGTCAGGGATCTTCCTGACCCAGGGATTGAACCTGGGTCTCTTGTGTTGCAGGCAGATTCTTTACCATCTGAGCCACTATTTAGATAAATCTTGTGGCTAATACTAGATTTTCTAGCTTTTACTTCATGGTCAAGACAAGTGACCTAGTCAAAAAGTTGTCAAATTTACAGAATAAGTTTAATTTGGGGAAAACAAAAAGGAAAACAGAAGTATGGTTAATCTCTTCCTTTTCAGAGTGAATTATTGTCCAGTTTCTCCTTCAATTTTCTTACTGTTTCTTCCTCAAACATGTCATATACTTAGCATGTGCTAGAAACTGTACAGACAATAAATCTATCCTCTTGAACTCTAGTTCAGTATTGTTATTAATGTTCATTTGAGAGTCAATATGTATTACTATAAAATTAGAGTTTGAGTGTTTGGTCTTGTTGCTTAATGTGTGTTAGCATCTCATCAAAAAAAAAAAAAAAAAAAGAAAGAAACACCTAGAAAAGCAACAGTTTTGAGCCCTATGATTTGCATTTGAGTTTATTCAATTTTATCTGTGGTTCTATAATTCTGACACCTAGAATTTAAGAGACTGCTCCTTGGAAAGTATAATGAATGTAGGCAGAAGCAGGGCTAGATCTGTGTTATGAAGACACTAGGCCCATTGATGTGGTTTCAGGCTCATTAGCAGTTTTCAGGGTCACATTGTGATTTCCTATGCCCTGCATTATCCTTGAGCTTGATAATTATTTTTTCTTCACAAGGTTTCTTTATTTTAATGTTACTAACAGTTTTCTATTTGTGGGCAAGAATGAAGGGCAATGTAGTAGTTTCTCTCATTGCTTTCTGAATCTGCCCAGAAAAGTATTTAAGCAAAGTATTTAAGGTGATTATTTTCAGGATGTTTCTTTTTACACAATGAAAAGCAGAGCTAATAATAAGGAAACCTATGTCAATTAATTAAAAACAATTAAAAACTTAATTATCACTTGACTGTGGGGCAGTTTAGAAGTGGTTAGGAGAACTGCAATCTATGGTCAAACGCCTAGTTCTAAATCTAGACTCCCACTCTCACTACATATATAACCTTATAACCATATGCTGCAAGTTATGTAACTTCTCTGTTTTCTCATTTATACAAATGATAAAGGTTGTGAGGTTTTCTCATTTATACAAATGATAAAGGTTGTGAGGATTCTGTGCATTTTTGCAAAAGATGGTGATATAAAGATGGGCAAACTCACAGTTTCTATTTTTCGAAGTGCAGAATATAGTTGGGGAGTGTGAATAAGTGAGTGAATGAATATGTGGGTGTGCTCAGTCAGTCATGTCTGACTCTTTGCAGCTCCATGAACTGTCACCCACCAGGCTCCTCTCTCCATGGAATTTTCCAGGTAAGAATACTGGAGCAGGTTGCCATTTCTTACTCCAGGAGATCTTCCCAATCCAGGCATCAAACCAGCTTCTTACATGTCCTGCATCGGTAGGCAGGTTCTTTAACATTAGCACCACCTGAGAAGCCAGGTGTGTATCTGTGTGTATTTATATATTTAAGTAAACAGTAATACAATATAGTTTAACTGAGATATGTCCCTGCTTGTGTAAATACTTTTGTTTACTGATTCTACTAAACCAATTCAATCAGCTTTTCCTTTTATTGAATAAGTTGTCAAATTGTTGCTATAATTATCAGTTTTATCCCATCAAATATTGGTTTGATTAAACAGTTTCTAAAAGCTGTGTAATATTTTAATAAAATTGGTATAATTTTAAAATCCAGGCAACTAATATTATTTAGTTCATTTATTCTACTTTTTCCTTTTTTATGGGTTGGATTTGTCAAAAAAAAGTTCTAAGACATATGGAAAAATGCATAAAAACACTTATTTTGATTTTTTTCAGATTCTGTGATGCCCTAGAATGACCAGTGATAGGTTCCTAATCAATGGCATCCTGTACAGAAACTTAACCCACAGTTCAAGTGTCTAATGCCCATGAGTCAGATAATTGATATACACTTTCCTATAGCAATCTCTGTTATTCTCAGGAAGAAAGACATATATTGTAAGCAGAAGGCCTGGATTAGAAGCCTCACTTTTCTTATTATAAGATAAGGATAGTTATAATGACTACCAAAGAAAGATAATTATGCAGGTGAAGTAAGAAGACCTGCAGAATAATGTTAGGTTTTCTCTCTCTTCTGTGGGCATTGCAAAGCCTGTTCAAGTGCATGCTTAAATGTCAATAAGAGCAATATGATTTCAATAAATCCCAGTTTCTAAGGAGACTTCTAGTATTATGTGTTCTATGGACTAGAGAATAAGATTTCTTTTATTTGCACTTCCAATCAAAATCTCCATTAATTTAACTGATTTGAGGGGATTGTGAGTGGAATTTAATTACATCAGATTTTTATAAATCTTAACTTAGGTATGACTGAGACTAAAAATAGTTGCATTTTTAAAAGAGGTACAAGATGTCTCTCTTTCTCCCTACTCTCAAGGGCTTAACGTATTTGAGTAGATAAAAGAATCAGAAAGGATCTCTGATGATTAAGGCAGAGGGATGTTCAAAGGCATACAAATTTTGAGATGCAACTAATTGTCAGAAGTATCATTAAGGTGCAGAAATAATATCCCTATATCTGTCAATATCATATTTGAACTCTTATGTACCAGTTTTATGATTTTGTCTCATTTATAAGGTTTGTAACTATTTACTTCAAGCTCTGTGCATGTTTTCTCATGGTGTCAATAATGATGATGGTGATTGAACTTTGTCATGATATCTCATAGGTATAATTATTGGTTAAAAGATAGGAAGAGCAAAGAAATTACATATTGTTTGAGAGTGTATTATGGTAGGGTTGTCTTTTAATAATCTCTGCTCCCATTTTTCTTTTAAACAGCAATTAACTAACATCCTATTAAGTATCATAGTCTTGAATGTCAGTGTCATTGTGCATTACGATCTATTTGGCTTTTCAATTCTTAAAAGCTATTCATTTTTCTCTGGAGTTAAATTTTACCAGTTCCTTCCCTGCAGTGATAGTCTCAGATTCTTCAAAATGTCATAATGATTTTTTACCTTTGTTATTTAATAATCTGACCAGGGTTATTACCACTGTAGAAACATGTCCTTCCACTAGATATAGACTTTGCTGCTGCTGCTAAGTCGCTTCAGTTGTGTCCGAATCTGTGCGACCCCATAGATGATAGCCCACCAGGCTCCCCTGGCCCTGGGATTCTCCAGGCAAGAACACTGGAATGGGTTGCCATTTCCTTCTCCAATGCATGAAAGTGAAAAGTGAAAGTGAAGTTGCTCAGTTATGTCCAACTCTTAGCGACCCCAAGGACTGCAGCCCACCAGGCTCCTCCATCCATGGGATTTTCCAGACAAGAGTACTGGAGTGGGGTGCCATTGCCTTCTCCGAGATACAGACTTTAGCATGGTGTCTATGAAAGAGACCATACATACTATTTCCCCAGGGACACTTCAAGTTAATGTCTGATATCCTGGGTAATTACTAAAGATGTGTGCTTTCATTTCCATAATAACCCATTTTAGATTAGTAATTATGTGGACCTTCTATAATATAAAGGTGTGCTGTGCTGTGCTTGGTCGTGTCTGACTCTTTGCGACCCCCATGGACTGTAGCCTGCCAGGCTCCTCTGTCCATGGGGATTCTTCAGGCAAGAATACTGGAGTGAGTTGCTATGCCCTCCTCCAGGAGATCTTCCCAACTCAGGGATTGAACCCAGGTCTCCTGCATTGCAGGCAGATTCTTTACCATCTGAGTCACCAGGGAAGCCCATAATATAAAGGTAACTCCTGCATTTTTTGCCAAATTTATATTTTTAAGATCATATTTTGTTACATTCATAGGGTTATTTGTACTTTGCTGATCATGCAAACAGAGTTTAGGTTTTGAAAGTATGGTTTCAATAGTAATAGATAATTTTGTTAACGTGTTAGACACTCAGTGAGCAATAGATGAGTTAAATTCTCTCATTTGAATATCAAATGTCATTAGTACTCTGGTCCACACCAAGACCAGGAAGGAGTCCAGGATGTTAATTCTTTTGACAAGTATTGGCTAAGTACTGTGTATGTGCCAACCTGCCGTCAGCCAGAAGAACATAGCAGTAAAGCAAAGTCCCATGTTCTCATGAAATTTTTGTTCTTGAGGTCCTTTATAGGGTAATAATATACGTTATGTTGATGAGATTCTGCTCTCGTATATAAATCACTTGGATAAAAAGAAGCCTGTTTTTAAACCCAGTCTACTCTTAGTAAGATGGCTGCATGATATAGGCTAACTTTATACAGTGAATTCCTACTGGGCATATTCTTCTTTCTTTTACTCAATAGTTTACCTGACACCTTAGGCCCTCCTGAAGTTGATGGTGCCGGTTGCCTGTGATTTTTATATTATAATTTAATAAAGAAGAGGCACAGAAAATCAAATTCCTACTAGTCTTGATATCTTCCATGTTGTAACCAACATGTAAATGTACATGGCTAATTTATTACTTCATTTGTCTTTGAAAATTTTCCTCTCCCCTTATTGAGAAAGGAAGGCTACTGTCATTTTCTACCAATTGTATATAATTCATTTTTTAAATTGCATCCTAGAGCTTTTAAAATGATTTCTGTTTAGAGAAAGCAAGTTCTCTTGTTTGGTTCTTCATAAAGCCCATGAATATTTAAAAATTTTATTGACTTACATTATGGGCATAAAAGACATAATCAGCATTTTATATGACAACAATACTTATTCAAAATGAGAACAATCATATAATAAAATCAGAGCTATTTAGTGTTTGAAATAGACTTAAGATGATCTAGTTTAATTCCTTTATTTTTCAAATGGGCATAAGAAGTATGGCCAGGAAATGATATTTGACTTGCCCAAGTTCACAGAATAGTCTGCAGTAGACTCAGAAAAAAGAACTAATTGTTTTGCATTTTTTTAAAATTCTGATTTTAACAGTAATATAGTTTATGCTTAAATATATATTCCTGATTATAAAAGTAAAATTATAAACTTGAAAAATTCAAGAAGGATATGGAAAAAATGTCTCGTTAAATTATTGTACATAAGTTACTGTGGTTACAAAACTATTTAAATATATATATACATCTTTTGAATAATGAATGGTTTTATAAATTTTTTTAAATGCTAAAGGATGCATGATATTATGTGGTATCATGGAACAGATGTACATTTGGACTAAAAATAAAGGAAGAAGTAGCTCATAAGATAGATGTAGGAACTCTGGATTTTTGAATTCCAAATTATAATGAGATGACACAGGATAAATGTAGAAGTCAATATAACTACATCAATGTATTTGTTGAGAAGGAAATGGCAACCCACTCCAGTATTCTTGTCTGGAAACTTCCATGGACAGAGGAGCCTGGTGGGCTACATACAGTCCATGGGGTTGTAAAGAGTTGAACACGACTTAGTGATTGAGCATGCGTGGAAGTAATGTGTTTGATAAAAATATTTATTTTTTGGCAAATTCTTTGGAGATGTATCAGAGTAATAATGCTACTACAGATGTGGACACTCTATTTCTGGACAGTGTCTCTTCTTCCACATGCATTTTGAATGATACATATTCTCTTAAATCTTCTTTTATATCACCTCCCTTTCAACCAACTCCTTCCTTCTAGCACTCAGAAATCCCCAATTTTCACCCATCGTAGACAAACAAACAGTAACAACGATCTCCCATGAACCTGTTTCCTTTTACTCTCTCATTCTTTGATACTATTGCTGGATAGCAGATCAGGAGAGTAGAGAAGCTAACTAACGTGGGACAAATAGTGTAACTTTTCTGCACCTGGAAAGAGTTAATCACTTTATGTTTTATAAAACCTGACATAATCTTTTTAAAGATAGCTTTATTGAATGATTTGTGATGTCTCTGTCATCTCTAAAATTAGATGAAGTTAAGGGAGAAGACAGGCAATAGCCCATAGAAGCTACTTATTCATAGTATATAATTTACAGCCATGATTGCATTTGCACTAATTTATTTTGAGATTCAAAATAAACCTGTCCACTCTCAGGTTTCAAATGGTACAAAGCAAGATAGTGGAGTCAAATGATTTTAAATGAAGATCAAGAAAATACTCTATTTTTTAAAATGAAATAAACTCTGTGTACCTTGGAAAAAGAACACTGAACTTGAAGTCTGTTGGTCTTGAAGTTAACCCAAAATTCTGTGTAGGAGAACAGGACTCAAAACATCTCAGTCCTGTTGTTAGCTATGCTACTAACCGTTTGTGTGACATTAGAAAACAATGGCATATCCGTTTATACAATGATGGACGTGAGACCAGGTGAGGTCTTTCACCATCACTTTTCCTTTTTAGAAGTGAAATCATTTCTTCAAGTGAAATTCAGTTAGAAACTCAAAATATTGGACAGATGAAATTGTGCCCCTGTGGTTGGATTAGAGGTAGGGCTTTAGAGCCATAACCTTTCATCTCTTACACTTCATGTGGTTCTCAGGGTGTGCTGGTGAAGTCTCAGAACTCCATGAGGCTGAAGCCACTGGGGCAGGTAATCTTTTAGGCTCCTTAGCTTTTGAAATCAGACTGACAATGTGTTTTCATTTTTGTTTTTGCTTTCGTCAACTGCTATAAATAAATATAAATAAAATATCCACTAGATGGCAGTAGATCAAATCTTTGTTTTAATCGTTTCAGTTGACAATCTTCAGTCCAGTATTTAAGTATATATTTGGATTATTTACAAAGCTTTCAAGATAACTCCATCTTATCATAGTTTATATTTTGAAATTCTTCTTCAGCCTCTCAATTTATTTTCACTTCATGTCCTATTTTCAGGACATTGTGTAATTATTGGTTAGTCCAAATAGTGTTTATGACTTGCTCTGGTCTTGGGAACTTTAATTGCATAATATTCAAATAAATAAGCACACATGATCATTTAAATTTATTCATAATACCATTAGCATGGTAGGCTGCATTATTCTGTGTATTAATGTTTTAAGGAGGAGATGATGTCAGGTCACACTAAGTGATGGGAGTTCATGATAAGGATAACCAGGCAAGTGAGTTTAGCCCAGGAAGGAAGCTGCTAGATGCTTCCAACATTCAAAGTACTGCAGCCTCATGGAAGAGTGGAACAATGACTGCCTCCTGCAGGATTCAGATGGTTTTTTAGGACCCGACAGTTCTGAGATTGTTGGATAGCATCACTGACTCAATGGACATGAATTTGAGCCAACTCCGGGAAACAGTTCCTGGTGTACTGCAGTCCTTGGGGTTACAAAAAGTCAGACACAACTTAGCAACTGAACAACAACAACAGTTCTTTTAACTTCATGTCAACACTGAGCCCCCTCAAAGTTGCTACCTGCTCCTTATTTTTGGCCTCATTTATTTAGACTCCTCATGAGAGAAACGGGGTGAATTGGTTGTCATTTTACATAATGAAGAAGTTGAAAGTTGTCCTAGTGGCCCAGCCCACATCACAAATCTAAAGCTAAGTCAGTCTAGAAACCTGACATGCATCATTACAGTCCTCCAGCTCAGCTTTAGCTCGCTCATCTTACTCTACAAAGTAAGACCTGCTAGCCTTTTAAGGGAATTCTCAGCCTCCTAGATAAGCATTGCTTGTTTCTTTGTTGTCTCTTCTATAACTCTATAAAACATGTAAAACTTGCTCTTGCTCCAAATCCCTTAGGAACAGGCCTTTTCTGAGGCAATGTACTTCCCCAATCCATGGATTGTTTTCCCTTGAATAAAGGACATTAAGTTTCTTACTCCATTCCTTTTATTTTGTCATTTTACAACAGAGCACCCCTTGTAAGTGGTCTTTAAGCTTCCTTAAAGCCAGTTGGATTACACTGAGGATCGTTTTGTCCATAAAATGGTCAAGGTAAAAGATGAAAGTTTTGGCCCATTTTCTAGGTGAAATTAGTAATAGCTCCCTATTTTATTCCCAGGATGGTTCAAATTAGGGTGATTAATTTCATTATTACCAGTATACATAGTCTTCTTTGCCTTGACCTAGTTCCTCCTCTTCAGGCCAGGGTAATATGGCCAAGACTTGGATAATATGAAAAGCATTACCTGAAGCTACTTACTTAGGAAGCAGTTGTGGGCCACAGGCATTTTAAGTTGTATGGACTCCCAATTGTGAAATCCTTAGAATAAAGGAAAAGAGAATTTAAAGAAGCAATTTAACTTTAAATTCAGGTTTCTACTTCATTAGCTCAATTTTCTCTGCTAGATACAGTCTTTTCTAATGCATTATGGAAACTAGAATATGATTTTCATCAATAAGGAAAATTATAAAGCTAGCAAAGAATTTAAGTGGTTTGTCTGCATTTCATTATAAATACCAGAGAAAATTCTAAAATGAGAGCCTTAAAGATGGTGAATTCACCATCTCTTCTGCATAAATGATAGATTAAGTCTTTTAATTATTACTCAATAATAATTCACATTACCGCTGAATGTATGGGAAGCAGTTATCTTTCCATCTAAGTCATTACCCAAAATTCTCTAATAATTATATCTTTAGATCTTTAAATACTTTCCCCTCACATTAGTCCTCTGTCATTTTAATTGAATGGATTTAATGTAGCAAATCATACATTGCAAAATCTATTTTTTTTCCCTCAGAACAGGTTTATCATGAACAAATGCTAAGGGACTGTTTGAAATGTTTCACCCAAAGAGATTTAGGGGTATTCTTTTTCAAAATGTAAAGAGTCATTTTTTTCCCTCCCTCCCCAGGATGATCTTTTTGTTTATTTCCATGTAGAACATGGAAAGATAGATTAAATAGCTAGAGACATGTTGTTTAGAATTACTTCAGGAATCCTTGTTTACTAGCTATCAGAGATGGCTCCTAAAGACATTTGTGCACAGCTTTTTCTCTGAAAATTATTTATTTCATTTGTGGTATTTTGGCCATCATCATGCCAAGTTGAAGGGCAGTGAACATAACATTCTCACAAATGTTACTGTATTACTTTTAGTAGATACAGTATAGAAATAGCTACTTGTTTAGTGCAAAATCTCCTATGTCTTTCTGAAAGATTCACTTCTGTTCACTAGAAAATCCTGTTCCTTTTTCCTCTTCTTGAGTACAAAGAAAGATTAGGTTCCTTAACCCCTTAGAAGTTAATAATGTGGCATAATGTGACTAGTTCTGGCTAGTCATAATGTGACTAGGTCTGGCCAATGAAATGTGATCAGAAGTCATCAATCACTTCTGAAAGAGCTCTGAGGAGTCACATGCCCCCTCTCCTTGTTCTTCCCATCACAGTGGTGGTGGGAACATGTGCTGAGATAGCAGAGCCCCAGGGTAGAAACAGCCTGGATTTCCAAGACTGATTTCAAAAGAGCTAACTGAAGTGAAGCTGAACTGAAAGATGCTCAGTCGTGTCCTACTCTTTGTAACCCCATGGACTGTATATATTCTCCAGGCCAGAATACGGGAATGGGTAGCCTTTCCCTTCTCCAGGGGATCTTCCCAACCCAGGGATCAAACTGCATTGTAGGCATATTCTTTCCCAGCTGAGCCACAAAGGAAGGCCTCAAAGGAGCTAAGTGGAAGTGAAATAGAGTGAAGTAAAATATTCTAAATGCTGAAAAAAATAATTCTATGTCATCATTTC
Source organism: Cephalophus harveyi (assembly GCA_006410635.1). NCBI lineage: Eukaryota > Metazoa > Chordata > Mammalia > Artiodactyla > Bovidae > Cephalophus > Cephalophus harveyi. The sequence goes on along the minus strand of SJYT01079346.1, from coordinate 122,855 downwards.
AGATTTGTTATCATAGTGCAACCTGAACTTTTTTGACTAACACAGGCATTGTATGTTTTGCAATTTAATTTTTTTTTTTTTTGACTTCGTTAGTCCTTGCCATAACTGGGATTTTTTCAAGCAAGTATTAAGACAGGTCATTATTTCAAAGTAATAAAAACATGAAATTAGACTCTCCTGTAAACAATTTTTAATTTAATTAAAATACAGAAAATTTCCCAGAACCTGTAGGATTATTTTACCCACCATATATAATCTGTAAAAAGAATTCTTATAAGAAAGGAAGAAAAAGTCTATAATATTCCATAGTTTGTGGTTTAAAAGATCAATTTATAATTGTATAAATAAATTATGATTATGTAATTAATGAATAAGTTATAATTTTGGTTTTTATTTTTTAAATAGTGTGAAACTAGCAAAATGTTTCTAAGACACATAAACTGTTTTAGCAAAAGAACATATAAGGATTTACCTCATAGATATGCAACTGTGCCCTGCTTTGCTTGGGATGGTCACAGTTTATGTGCATTGTCTGGTAATTCATAATACTGTCCTCTTCATTCAGGGATAGTGCTGAATTAGATGATACACTGTATTGTGTGTTCATGGGGCCAGACTTTACAGTGATAGTTTGGAAAACATGGATGTGGTACCGCTAAGTGTTTTTTGTTCTTAGTTCTGTGGAATATATCATCGCACCGAAGTAACCGTATATGGGGTTGTTAGATGTCCAGACTAGCCCACAAAATGTTTTTAAATTCATAACTGAGTTAAACCATAGTGATTAGTAAATGTAAAATAAAATGTCTTAGGTTTTTGTGGATTGGTTCGGGTTTCTAATCATTGTGTATATAAAACATGGCATTAAATGAAAAATGTGGTCTAGTTTCCAATAACTAACTTACCAAGGAGTTTAGAATATAGCTATTTTTTTCATTTGGGCATAAACAGTGGATATTATATGCAACTTTAATTATTAGTAGTATTAATATTTTCTTGTTTATTGTGGAAAAACTTGAAGATGCCCAAAGTAAGTAACCGTCTGTTAAACCACCATGCTGCTATTACCCCAGTCCAAATAGCCACCAGCTAATGGCCAGTTCTCTCCTATCCTTACTCCCATCAAACTTCTTCCTCCTACATTATTTTGAAGTAAATCCAGGCTTCCTATCATTTTATCTTACAAATTTTAACATTTATCTCCAAATGATAAGTAGTAGCAGTAAAGTTGCTCAGTCGTGTCCGACTCTTTATGACCCTATGGACTGTAGCCTACCAGGCTCCTCCCTCCATGGGATTCTCCAGGCAAGAGTACTGGAGTGAGTTGCCATTTCCTTATCCAGGGGATCTTTCCAACCCAGAGATTGAACCCAGGTCTCCCGCATTCCAGGCAGACGCTTTAACCTCTGAGCCACCAGGGAAGCCTTTAAGTATTCTTTAATAAATGTAATATTTATGGTTTTCATATAATAGTATATGTTTGACAAATGTTTATCAGAATAGGTTTAGGTTGAAGAGTAATATGTCACCATTTAGTTACATTAAGTTGATACTATCTCTTGGACTAACATTCTCCCCATTTCACCTTTATCAGAACAAATTACCTTTAAGCATTCCAAAAGTAAACTCTAAATCTCCCTTTAGACAATTTAGAAGTATATGTACACACTCCAATCCAGAGATCAAGGAGCTGTGAAGATGTGTTCTGCAGCTGTCTCCCTTTGAAGTTCTCTGTTCTGACACTTCAGATAACAGTATAACTCAGGTTTCCAGGGAACTGAGCAGTCTACCCTTCAAAGAAGAGGTGAATACCTTAGCTTGACAGGTTAACTTCAAGAAAGGTAATCCTAATAAATAGAACTTACAGAGTAAATGTTAAAAGGACTGAAAAATACCTTTTACTGGCCTATTTGCTGAGACTAGGAAGCAGCAGCATGTTACAAACAAATCTTATTTTCTTTGTGCTAAAATCCTCCCAACATAATCTTTTAATGTACTTTGCAGGATTTGTAGGAAAGGAAAATTATTGCTTTTCTGTTTATTTCAGAATGTCATTAAGCCATATCTCTGATTTGTTTAAAAAGAGAAAGCCAAAACAAGTTTTTTTTCCTTTACCAAATATGTAATTTGAAGAAGAAAGAAGGGAATTTATTTGGTATAGATTATATTCTTAGAGAAATTTGGCTGGATGCAACAGATTGTTTATATATTGTACCAATTTCCTTGACTCGTATATATGCTTATGTTTAGATGTAAATGATATAAAATGATTAGGAAGATAGAAGTTGTGTTGCTTATTTGGGGGGCTGGAAATAAGGTTTGTCTTAATTGAATTTCTAGTTTTCCTTTTTTCCTCTCTTGTATCAATGGCATGTGGACAGCATTTAACGGAAAGCATTTGGTTTAGATTCCAATGCAGATATAAGCAGCGTATTAAAGGGAATGGTCCTGTTTCTACTATTTATTAGCCATGTAACCAAAGTCAGACCTTGATTTCTTAGTCATATAATGATAGTAATAACATTTTAAAATCTATAAACGTATTTTAAGTATTAAACAGGAGAGATCTTTTTAAGCAAGTCTATTTTTGTATTTATATGTAAAGTAATACTAAATGTTAAGGGTACAATTTGTTGTGTTGATAAACCCACATCCACTGTGCCACATCGGAAGCCCATACATTCATGTCACAAACCTCATACCCTGATAGAGAACATTTCCTTCACCTACAGAAGTTTTCTCGTGGCCCCTCATAGTCAATTGCCTTCACTCACTCTCAGCTTCTGTCAACCACTGATTTGCCTTCTGTCCACCACTGATTTGCCTTCTGTCCTTCCAGATTTGCATTTTCTGAAACTTCATGTAAATAGAATCATGTGGTATGCAGTCATTCATGTCTGGGATTTTTTACTCAGTGTAATGCTTTTGTTATACACTTTGTTAAGGGTATCAATAGTCCTTTCTTATTTATTGCTAAATTGTATTCTGTATTAAATAATTATACCACTACTTGACGGACATTTGGATTGTTTCCAGCTTTGGACATTTAGGAATAAAACTTCTGTGAATGTTCACCTACAGATCTTTATGTGGACCTAGTTTTTATTTACTATAGATAAGTGCACAGAAATGAATTGCTGGGTTGTATGGTAAGTCCATATAAATCTTGTATGCTAGGCATCAGCATTACATGAACGAAGAACTTCCGGATATCCAAGCTGAGTTTAGAAAAGGCAGAGGAGCCAGAGTCAAATTGCCAACATTCACTGGATCATAGAGAAAGCAAGGGAATTCCAGAAAAACATCTACCTCTGTTTCATCGACTACACTAAAACCTTTGACTGTGTGGATCATAGCACACCGTGAAAAGCTTTTAAAGGAATGGGAGTAGCCAGACCATCTTACTTGTTCCCTGAGAAATCTGTATGAAGGTCAAAAAGCAGCAGTTAGAACCCTGTATGGAACAACTGATTGGTTCCAGATTGAGAAAGGAATATGACAGGGCTTTCTGCTGTCAGCCTGTTTACTTAACCTATATGCTGAGCACATCATGAGAAATGCTGGGATGGATGAGTTCAAGCTGAAATCAAGATAGGCAGGAGAAACATCAACAACCTCAGATATGTGGATGATACCACTCTAATGACAGAAAGAGAAGAGGAACTAAAAAGCCTCTTGATGGGGGTGAAGGAGGAGAGTGAAAGAGCCAGCTAAAGACAATGTTAAAAAAACTAAAGATCATGTATAAAAAAGATCAATTTTTCAATCATGTATAAAAAAGATCAATATATTAAAAAAAACTAAGATCATGGCATCTGATCCTATTAGTGCATGGCATATAGAAGGGGAAAAGGTGGAAGTACTGATGGAGTTCCTCTTCTTGGGCTCTGAAATCACTGCAGGTGGTGACTGCAGACATGAAATCAGAAAACATTTGCTTCTTGGCAGGAAAGTGATGACAAACCTATACAGTGTGTTGAAAAGCAGAGACATTACTCTGCTGACAGAAATCTGTATATTCAAGGCTATGGTCTTCATGGGGTCACATACAGTTGGGGGAGCTGGACTGTAAAGAAGCCAGAATGCCAAAGAATTGATACCTTCCAACTGTGGAGAAGTCCCTTGAACAGCACAGAAACCCAACCAGTCAATCTTAAGGGAAATCAACCTTGAATACTCAGTGGAAGGACTGATGCTGAAGCTGAAGCTCCAGTATTTTGGTCACTTGTTGCGAACAGCTGACTCAGTGAAAAAGTCCTGATTCTGGGAAAGATTGAGGGCAGAAGGAGAAGAGGGCATCAGAGGATGAGATGGCTGGATGGCGTCACTAATGCCATGGACATGAACTTCGGCAAATTTCGGAGATTGTGAGGAACAGGGAGGCCTGGTGTGCTGCAGTCCATGGGGTCACAAAGAGTCGTACACGACTATGCTCCTGAACAATAGACAACATGGTAAGTCCATGATTAACTTTTTAAGTAACTCAAAAGCGTTTCTTCTTTAAAGTGGTTATACCATTGGCAATCCTTCCAATAAAGAATATATCCATTGCTTCAAATTCTCACTTACACTTGGTATTATCAGTCATTTAAAAAATTTTAGCCTTTCAGGTGTATGCATAGTACTGTAGCGTCATAGTTTTAATTGCATTACACCAAAGGACTAATATTTTTAGCATGTTTCCTTGTGTTTATTGTCCACTTATTTTGTTATGTTCCTTTTAAAATCTGTTGCCCATTTTTTATTACATCTTTTTTTTTCCTGTTGTAATTTAAGAGTTCTTTAAATATACATGGTGTAAGTCCTTTATCATGTATGTTTGCGAATGTTACTTTGTATTTGAGGTCTGTCTTTTATTTCCTTTAAGTGATTTTTTTGTAGAATAAAAGATTTCCATGTAGATGAAGTCCAATTAAACAATTTGTATTATATAGCCTGTATTTTGTTGCATTGTGAAGATTCTTTGCCTAAACCAGTATCAGACTTCTGGTGGCTCAGTGGTAAAGGATCCTCTTGTCAATGCAGGAGACATAGGAAATATAGTTTCAATCCCTGGGTCAGGAAAGCCCCTGGAATAGGAAATGAAAACATGCGCCATTATTCTTGCCTGAGAAATCCTGTGGAGAGGGGGGCCTGGAATATTTCTGTCCATGAGGTTGTAAAGAGTCAGACATGACTAAGCACACACACGCACACACACTTAAACATGAATCTCCAGAGTATAGAACTAGAAATAGGTTATAAGTTCATCTTCACATTTATTAGCTGTTGTCAGAATTCCATCCAAAGTGTTTGCACAAATCTATGCTCTCAACAATGGTATATAAATCTTTCTTTTCCCTCACAGCCTTACCAATAATCAGAGAAATATTTGTATTTTGGCCAAATTTTGATGTGTTTGAAAAGTTAACATATTGTTTAATTACTCTTTCTTGATTGGTAGTGAAAGAAAGCATATTTTTATAAAATTTTCTTCGGCACATTGTTTGCAACTTGTTTGAGTGCTTGCTAATATTTTGAGGTTTTTCATCTATGTTCAAAAAGCTTATTAGTCTATTTACGTATGTATGTTCACTTATATAAAATTGTCTTTGGTTTTCATATCAGATAATTTTGGCATCATAAAATGAGTTAGAAAGTTTCTCAACTCCTCTATTTCCCAGGAGAGTTTATACAAAACTGATATTACTTCTTCTTTAAATAAGAATTTATTGGGAGAATTTACCAGTGATGTCCTCTAGGCATGGAACTTTGTGAGAAGGATTTTAATTGTAACTTCAACTTCTTTAACAGCCATAAGGCTAGCCAGTTACCTATTCTTTGTTGAGGAAGCTTTGGTTGTTCATATTTTTCAAGGAATTATTCCATTTCATCCAAGATATTCATAAGTGTCTCAATAAATTCTTGTTCTTCAATTTTGTGGGTTAAGTAATTGTTGAGAATTATTTTATCTTCACTATTGGTTTTATCTTTTTGTTTTATTTTTTTATTGGTTCTGCTAGGATTTATCATACACATCTTTAGCTTACAACAACACACTTTCAAATAACAATATATTGTATACCAGTTTACATGCATAGTTAGAATCTTATAACAATACACTTCTATTCCTCAACTTTGTACTACTTGCGCTGAACATTTTATTTTTCCATGTTTTATAAACAACACAATGGACTTTTAAAAGCATTGAATTGCTTTATATAGTAACTAAAATTAATTAAAATATAAAGTATATTTACCCACTTGATTGCCAGTTCCAGTGCTCTTCATTCCTTTTGCTGTTACGGATTTTGTGACATGATTTTCTGTCTCTCTAAAGATCATTCCATGACATTTCCTGTAGTGTAGTTAACTGATAATTCACTTCCTTGATGGTTGTTTCATTGAAAACGTCTTAATTTTACTTCAGTTTTGAAGGTATCTTTCCTGGGTAATGAATTACAGATTAACAATTTCTTTTTCTCATTTAGTACTTTAAATATCTCTGTACACTGTATTTACATAATTTTGGGGGAGAAATATATAATTTCTAGGGCTTCCCTGGTAGCTCAGTTGGTAAAAAATCTGATAATTCCTGGGTGGGGAAGATCCGCTGGAGAAGGAATAGGCTACTTACGCCAGTATTTTTTGGCTTCCCTTGAGGCTCAGCTGGTAAAGAATCTACCCACAATGTGGGAGACCTGGGTTCAATCCTCAGATTGGGAAGATCCCCTGGAGAAGGGAAAGCAACTCACTACAGTATTCTGGCCTAGAGACTTCCATGGACTTATAAAGTGCCAGACATGACGGAGCGACTTTCACTTCACTTTATTTTTGTTCCTCAATGTGTAAAGTGGTTGATTTTAAGATTTTCATTTTATCAAGGATTTTTAGCAATTTGATTTGGTTATACTGATTTTATTTGTATTCACTTTTATTCTGCTTGGGATTTGTTGAGCATTTTGAATCTGTAGCTTGATGAATATGATCAAATTTAGAAAAGTTTTGGCCCTTCTTTCTTCAACAAATATTGTCTATTCCCTCTATCTCTTATCCTTCTGAACTCCAATTAAATGTAAGACAGAAAATATATTTTCTTAGAGGCCACCTCTCTGTTCATTTATTTATTTTTCAGTCTTTTTCCTCTTTGTGTTTCATTTTGTATGGTTTCTATTACTATGTCCCCGATTTCATTGTTTTTTTTCCCCTTTCTTCTGCAGTGTATAATCTACTGTTAATCACATGAGTTTATTTTTATTTCAGATGTAGTATTTTGCATCTCTAGATTCCCATTCATGTGTTTTTTATATATTCCAGTTTTATTATTATAAGTCGTATTTTCTTTATCTTCTTGACCATATGGAATACAGTTGACCCTTGGGCATCATGTGTTTCAATTGTGTGGATCAACTTGTACACAGATTTGTTTTTCATAAATGCATACTACAGTACTATCTGATTTGTGGTTGATCGAATCCACAGATAGGAAACCACAGATACAGTGGGCTGTCTGTAAAGTTACGAGAGGATTTTCAACTAGACTGGTGGATTGATGTCCCTGTCTTCTGCATTGGTCAAGGGTCAGATGTATATTTCTAAAGCTATTATAAATTGTTTCCAAATCCTTGTTACTTATGGTCTGTTTCTATTCTTTTCATAGTCACAGTTTTCTGCTTTTTTACATGGTTGGCAATTTTTTACTGGGTGTTGTATTAGTCTACTCGGGCTTCCATAATAAGATATCATAGACTGCGAAGCTTAAACAGTAGAAATTATTTTCTCACAGTTCTGGAAACTGAAAGTCCTGCTTCAAGATCCAGCAAGGTCCGTGTGATGAGAGCTCTCTTCCTAGCTTGCGGACAACCTTCTTCTTCCTGTTTCTTCTTCACGTGGTGTCTTTGTGTATAGACAGAGAGAGTGCTTTTGTGTCTCTTCCTTTCAAAGGGCACTGATCCTACTGCATCAAGGTCCCACTTTCATGAGTTCATTTAATCGTAATTATCTCCCTAAAGACACCATCACCCAAATATACCTTGGGTGTTGGAACTTCAACAAATGAATTTTGAGAGGACTCAATTCAGTGCATAGCATTTGTTAAATATTGTTCTTTTTATGTTTTTTTTTTTGTGACTTGATTATGTTGTAGTTCTTTAAAGAGTATAAATTTTTATTTTTCATAGAATTAAGTTTTACTTATAATCAATTGAACCCTATCTAGGTATGCTTTTAAGGTGTGTTACAGGCCTTATTTTTGGACCAACATGTGTCACCACCAAAGTGACATTATTCTGAGGATTCTACCTGGTTCATGTGTATTTTATGGAGTTTTCACTCTGACTGTGGGAACATAATTTATTTCCCATCCTCTGTGAGCTCTAAAAACTGTTCTACCTAATCCTTTGTAGTGGTACTTTTTCCAGCCTCTCGTAGTTTCCCCTCATACATGCATAAGTAAGTACTTAGCCAAAGACTTAAGGGAATCCCCTCTACACAGCTCCAGATCTCTGTATGTAATGCCATCTACAAATTCTAGTCTCTTCGATCTCTTCAGTTTCAATTCTGGGCTCTATTTGGATCTACATTCTTTACTCATGGCCTGGGAACCACCTCCAAGCAGTAAGCTGCAACAACCTTAGATCTCACTTTGAATGTTTCCCTTCTTTCATGTATCACACTCATATTACTGGTTGTTCAATACATGAAAATTATTGTATTGTATGTATTTTTGCTGGTTTTCTAGTTGTTTAATTTGGGATGGCAAATTAAGTTCTTTTTACCTTGGGCAGAAACAAATGTCCTGAAAAGTGTTTTTAAACTGTAGATTTCTGGACTATTATTCATATTATACTTTGAAAATGATGCCTTATAATTGGTACAACCTCATAACCAGGGTTTCTGTTTCTGTATTTCTTCCCTCCAAACTGGATCTATGTGTCTGTAAAAATGGTTTTTCTAAAGTGCAAGTAAGGCCATGCTTCTCCTCTGTTTAAAACCTTTCAAAGATTCCATCATTTTGCAATACATACAAATATTGAAGCATTACATTATACACGTGAAACTAACATAGTGATATATCAATGATACCTTAATTAGTTAACTAGATAATTATTTAAAAATAGTTTTGTTTTTTTTTCAAGAATACTGTCAATAATGACTGCTATAATCTAAGAACCATGGATCTCCCTACTTCCTGGACCACATAAGCCTGATATTCTTATATGATCTCATATGATTGAAGGAGTTTGGGGAAAGCCTTAAAAGTGGTTTAATACTGAACTTGCCACCAACAGCTATTGCGGTTGATCTGGAGTTAACATTATTACTTTTTTTGCTGATATCATAGAATAATTCATACCCGGTAAACCTATCTGAATAATTTTTAAAGGCAAATAAATTTTTTACCTTCTTCCCAATAACAGATTCTTGATAAATAATAATTAAATGAACAAATGGCATGTTCTATTTTAATAATAATAGAAGTGACGATGACACTGTGTGCTGTGTGCTAAGTTGCCCCTGTCATGTCTGACTCTGTGTGATCCTATGAACTGCAGTCTGCCAGGCTCTTCTATCCATGGCATTCTCCAGGCAAGAGTACTGGACTGGGTTGCCATGCTCTTCTCCAGGGGATCTTCCTGACCCAGGGATCGAACCCATTTCTCTTATGTCTAACCTGCATGGCAGGCTGGTTCTTTACCACTAGCACCACCTAGGAAGCCCAACTATGACACTAATTATGACTTTAATTATTATTAATTAGTGGCTTCCCAGGTGGCGCTACCGGTAAAGAACCCCCCTGCCAATGCAGGAGACTCAAGAGACATGGATTCAATCCCTGGGTCAGGAAGACCCCCTGGAGTAGGAAATGGCAACCCACTCCAGTATTCTTGACTAAACAATCCCATGGACAGAGCAGCCTGGCAAGCTACAGTCCAAAGGGTCACAAAGAGTTGGACACGACTGAAACGAAGCAAACAATGGCGCTAATAACTAAAATTTACTGAGTGCTTACTCTACACTAAGCTCTAGACTCTGAGTTTATGAATGAACCTCATTTGGTTCTCACAACAAGCCTTGTTGGAGGAGTGACTTTTATCCCCATTTTAAAGAAAGGAAACAGGCTTAGAAACAGTCTTGCCAAGGTCACACAACTAGTCAGAGGATTAACCTAAACAATTGTCTCTAGAATCAACAGTTGTAATCACTAATTTAGAGGATTTTTATTTTAGCCCATGAACAAATCAGTTTACTAATCATATTGGCTACATCACTTGGAACACAGTATTTGATTATTTAATATAATTGATATTTTAAAAATCAGATCTCTATTCTTTATAATTATTATCGTGATCAGCCTGCTTGGTAGTTTTCCAGACATGACCCCTTTCATCTCAAATTTTGAAATGCATAGTCTCAGATAGAAAGAATTGGGACATAACTTTTAGGCCCAGTCTTTAGAAAGATCAATTTCTCTAAGACTCTTCTTTTTCCCACTTAATAAGGCTGTATCTCTTTGGATTCTTTTTTCAGAGGCAGCATAAAAGGAAAAAACTGCGGCTTTTGACCAGTATTTTTTTTGATTCTTAATGCTATTGTCTGTAGTGAGGACAACAATAACTGAAAATAGCTGTGCTTATTCATACTTGCATTGTTTCTTTCTAACCCTCTTGGGAACTACATTTCTCATGTATGGATTTTTCTGTGATAGAAAGAGATATGGCAAAAACTACAGTTATCATGGAATGAAAGGATAGATATTTTCTACTGTGATGCAAAATAGGTCACTTCTGACAGAGTTGAAAAGAATTCCTTTGCTCTGCTTATTTCATAGCTGATAATACTACTCTATGTCCATGGATGTTTACTATGGGTGATCTTGATTATGGCCTCTCCTAAAAAAGTTGGGTAAGATGGTTGAATGGCATCACTGACTCAATGGACATGAGTTTGAGCAAACCCCGGGATGGTGAAGGACGGGGAAACCTCACGTGCTGCAGTCCTTGGGGCTACAAAGAGTCAAAACTGACTGAGCAACTGAACAAAAACAAAAAAGTTGGGAGGTGTAAGGATGCTTCCATTTTCACTTAATATCTTCCTGCTTTCCTCCCTCCTTTCCTGCCTAGGGGATGTGTGACTGTATGTGGGGATGTGGGGATGTGTCTGTGTCAGTTTCAACATGTGGACATCTCTTAACATAGTCCTTTCAATCAACTTCCCTATTGTATCTGGAATTCATCCACCTTTTTCCATGTCTTCTGTCTCTACTAATTTCAGACTGATAGAGAACCTCTTCATTGGTGCTTCCACTTCTGCTTTTGATTCTGCATCCAAGCAATGTTTCACACTTGTTATAATTTTCCTTTATATTTTAGCTATTGTTTAATATTTTAATGTATATTGTTATACTTTATATATTATATATTTTTATAAATTATTTTAAATAAAAACTTATAAATATAACTTTTTATAATTTTATATAATAATATATTTTATTATATTATGTTTATGTAAAAATAGCTATTTCAGTGACTGAGTTTTACATATTAGACATTTTAATGTATAGTATACGATACAGGGAAGCAAGCTACATTTAAAAATATATATGTGCTTCTTCATTTACAATAGAACATCACATTTCTTCTGCCTCTATGTAGACATATATTTTCATTTATTAGATGAGATTCAATGTTTTAAAAAATCCATTAAGCAGTAACTGAACACCTAAAAGCTTTAGGTGTTAATAGAAGATGTTTGGAAATCCGAAGAAATAGGGATCTAAGCTGGACAGGTAGAGTTTATTAAATTTGAGAACATACTCCAGTAGGTTTTAAAGTAGATTCATCATGGTAGTTGATAAAACATCTAGTATCTGTAATTGGATGTTGCATATAAGTAAATTATTTAACTTATATGCAGAGTACATCATGTGAAATGCCTGGATGAAGCACAAGCTGGAATCAAGATTACGAAGAGGAACTGAGGAGCATCTTAATGAAAATGAAAAAGTAGAGTAGAGAAACTGGCTTAAAACACAACATTAAAAAAATAAGATCATGGCATCTGGTCCCATCACTTCGTGGCAAATAGATGGGGACAAAATGGAAACAGTGACAGACTTTATTTTCTTGGGATCCTGCACATGGTAACTGCAGCCATGAAATTAAAAGATGCTTGCTCCTTGGGCTTCCCTGGTGGCTCAGAGGTTTAAGCATCTGCCTGCAATGCAGGAGACACGGGTTTGATCCCTGGGTCAGGAAGATCCCCTGGAGAAGGGAATGGCAACCCACTCCAGTATTCTTGCCTGGAGAATCCCATGGATGGAGGAGCTTGGTGGGCTACAGTCCATGGGGTCGCAAAGAGTCGGACACGACTGAGTGATTTCACTATCACTTGCTCCTTGGAAGAAAAGCTACGACCAAACTAGACAGCATATTAAAAAGCAGAGACATTACTTTGCTGACAAAAGTCTGTTTTGTCAAAGCTGTGGTTTTTCTAGTAGTCATGTATGGATGTGAGAGTTGGACTGTGAAGAAAGCTGAGCACCAAAGAATTGATGCTTTTGAACTGTGGTGTTGGAGAAGACTCTTGAGAGTCCCTTGGACTGCAAGGAGATCCAACCAGTCCATTATGAAGGAGATCAGTCCTGGGTGTTCTTTGGAAAACTCGATGGACGTGAGTCTGAGTGAACTCTGGGAGTTGGTGATGGACAGGGAGGCCTGGCGTGCTGTGATTCATGGGGTCGCAAAGAGTCGGACACGACTGAGCGACTGAACTGAACTGATTCTACTTCTCTGGTATTCACATTGGCATCTTGGTAAAGCATAGTCTGGCTCTCTATGTGGCCTCTGTTAATACACTGGTGAGTGTCAATCAGTGGTGAGCATCTTACCCAATTAAGATCCTTCTCCTCCATTTTGAAATTGGGATTGTGGGTCAGCTTAGTTATTTCTGAGTGCCTGGGTTGGAACATGTACAACTGAGAAGCTGTCAAAAGTTGTAGTGTCTTGTTCTTCCTTTTCTATCAGTTTTATTAAGATCTAATTGACCTATAGCATTGCATGAGTTTAAGGTGTACAGCACAATGTTTTGAGATTACCGCTATAAATTAGTGAACAGCCATCACTTCATATACATATGAAAATAAAGAACTAGAAAATTTTTTTTCCTTGTGATGAGAACTTTGCTGGATCATGTAGTAGTACTATTCTTAATTTTTTGAGGACTCTCTATACTGTTCTCCATAATGGCTGCACCAATTTATAATCAGTCCCACTAAGAGTGCACGAGTTCTCTTCTCTCCACATCTTCCCCAACACTTGTTATTGGTTATCTTTTTATTAATAGACATTCTTACAGGTGTGAGGTGATATCTCACTGTTGATTTGATTAGCATTTCTCTGATGTTTACTGATACTGAGCATCTTTTAATGTGCCTGTTAGCCATCTGTATGTCTTCTTCAGAGAAATGTCTATTCAGATTCTCTGCTCATTTTTTAATTATTTGTTTTATTTTGGCTTTATGATGTAGAATTATATGAATTCTTTGTATAAAGCTATGGTGTCTTATAGAGGGTTGGGGACAAATAAGTCATTCTTCAGCAAAAAGGAGCATAGAGCAGATGAGTAGAAAGGAGAAGAAATGAACAGTATTAAAAATTCAGAAAAAAATAATGAGTCCCTGGTTGTGATGGAGATAATGTAGTAAATGTTACATGATCTTGAATCCAGCAGTAGTAGATGTGGTTTCCCCTTGGCAATGACTATGATCTTGTCAGTTCATAAATCTTAGTGGCTAGCACGTTATGTCAGTGATGATGTGGTTCTGGGGCTGACAGCTATACTGGAAGTTGCCCAAGCAGCCAGGCAACCTCCCATTGTAGAATCAGCATTAGTTTTCACCATGACCTAGTTCTGAACTGTGGCTTTAGGAGTTCTTCCTGCAAGCTCAACCAAGAGTGTTTTTGTTTTTTTTTTCCCCCAGCCTTCCCTCTGTTACACACTGTAATAAATCATTTGAGGCTCAACATTCAAAGTATGGATTCCATTCCCTTCATCTGAACCCATAACAAATGCAATAAGTAAAGAACGCTACTTTTTGCATTGCAAGTACTTGTGTTAGGTGATACTATAATTGTATTCATTCATGTGTGCTTGAGAGTCGCTGGTAGACAAACAGACAAAAAACCTGCTCTCATGGAATTTACATGTTAGTGAAATGAGAAAGACAATAATAAACAGGAAAATAAGTAGATAGATTTTATGCCATGTTAGAAGGTGATAAGAGCTAAGAAAAAAAGAATTGGAGAGGCCATTCACAGCATTAAATAGGGGGACCAGGATGTGTGATATTTGAGTGAAGACCTGAAGAAAGTGTCTATTTTAAAATGTTGTTTTATAACACAGGATGAAACTAATTTCTCTTTGCTGCTTTACTTATAATGAGGCTTTAAATATAACATTAAAGAAAAAAAACACATTTTTTCCCCAACATCTTTGTCAAGTGTCTTCATTCATCTTTTTCCAGAAGATAACCGTTATATAGGCTATAATACAAAGACTTTTCCCCAAACTGACCTGCACAGACTATCAGGTGGTATGATTTTCCTCTTTTATATCTCATTTAGAATCCAGTGATTGAAAAATGGTTTGAAACTGAACAAGAACTTATACATAGGCAACTAAGTTAGAGTGTAGAAGGAAAGTTTTAAATTGTAGTGAGCATAACATTAACAAAAAAATTTTTTTTCCACAGGGAAAGGGTTTCACACAATTATGAGTTGTAAGAAACCTCAGAATGCACAAATCTCTTCTATAACAGCAAGGATAGTTCCAGTTTGCCAAATTGTCCCCAAATGAACAAATGTTCCTTTGTGATTTATAAATGCCTATGAAATGGAGTTTTGCCAAACCTGTTCTGGCCACTCTAGCTTAACTTTTTACTAGGTATTTTTGCCCCTTTGTCACACATCACATTATTGACCGATCATTTCAGCTCAGTCGTGTCCAACTCTTTGTGACACCCTGGACTGCAGCACGCCAGGCTTCCCTGCCCATCACCAGTCCAGAGTTTGCTCAAACTCATGTCCATTGAGTCCGTGATGCCATCCACCATCTCATCCTCTGTCATCCTCTTCTCCTCCCACCTTCAATCTTTCCCAGCATCAGGGTCTTTTCCAATGAGTCAGTTCTTTGTATCAGGTGGCCAAAGTATTGAAGCTTCAGCTTCAGTATCAGTCCTTCCATTGAATATTCAGGACTGATTTCCTTTAGGATACACTGGTTGAATCTCCTTGCTGTCCAAGGGACTCTCAAAAGTCTTCTCCAACACCACAGTTCAAAAGCATCAATTCTTTCTGCACTCAGTTTTCTTTCTGGTTCAACTCTCACATCCATACATGACTACTGGAAAAACCGTGGCTTTGACTAGACAGGCCTTTGTTGGCAAAGTAATGTTTATGCTTTTTAATATGCTATCTAGGTTGGTCATAATTTTTCTTCCAAGGAGCAAGAGTCTTTTAATTTCATGACTACAGTCACCATCTGCAGTGGTTTTGGAGCCCAAGAAAATAAAGTCTCTCACTGTTTCTACTGTTTCCCTATCTATTTGTCATGAAGTGATGGGGCCAGATGCATGATCTTCATTATTTGAATGTTGAGTTTTAAGCCAAATTTTTCACTCTCCTCTTTCATTTTCATCAACAGGCTCTTTAGTTCTTCTTTACTTTCTGCCATAAGGGTGGTGTCATCTGTGTATCTGAGGTTATTGATAGTTCTCCTGGCAATCTTGATTCTAGTTTGTGCTTCATCCAGCCTGGCATTTTGTATAATGTACTCTGCATATAAGTTAAATAAGCAGGGTGACAATATACAGCCTTGACATACTTCTTTTCCAATTTGGAACCAGTCCGTTGTTCCATGTCTGGTTCTAACTGTTGCTTCTTGACTTGCAAACAGATTTCTCAGGAGGCACGTCAGGTGGTCTGGTATTCCCATCTCTTGAAGAATTTTCCACAGTTTATTGTGATCCACACAGTCAAAGGCTTTGGTGTAGTCAATAAAACAGAAGTAGATGTTTTTTCTGGAACTATCTTGTTTTTTCAATAATCCAAGAGATGTTCTCAGTTTGCTCTCTGGTTCTTCTGCCATTTTTAACTCCAGCTTAAATATCTGGAAGTTTTTGGTTCACATAATATTGAAGCCTGACTTGGAGAATTTTGAGCATTGCTTTGCTAGCATGTGAGATGAGTGCAATTGTGCGGTAGTTTGAGCATTCTTTGGCATTGCCTTTCTTTGGGATTGGAATGAAAACTGACTTTTTCCAGTCCTGTGGCCACTGCTGATTTTTCCCAAATTTGCTGGCATATTGAGTGCAGCACTTTCACAGCATCATCTTTCAGGATTTGAAGTAGCTCAACTGGAATGCCATCACCTCCACTAGCTTTTACTGACCAATACAGAACTTGAAATCTGCTAAAACTCTGTCACTCATGCTCACTCTACTGTGTTCTTCCAAAGGCTTGCCTTTCTGTGTTTCAAATTGTTATAGCTGAATTTTACGTTTTTTCCTGTTTAATTGTATCCTGCTTGATTTGAATCATTGTTCTATTGGATTTGGTCATACATTTATTTTTCAATTAAATGAATAATTTTTCTATCTCCCCTTTCATGATTTCTCAGGCTGTTTCATTTCTGCTTCATGGGACTAATTAATCCTTAAATGCACAAAAACAGAAGATATATGGCATTATGCTACTATCACTGTCTCATTAACTGCCCATTGGTTCTACATCTGTGGGGATGATCATCCACCCATTTACACATTTGCTTGTGTAAAAACTGTGTGCCAATCAAGTTAATGAACTGCCATGAGGCTTATTGTGTGTGTTGTCCATAGTTCTTTGGCTTTTGTTTTGGTCTTAAAGGAGAATCATATCATAAAGCTTGAAATGCTGCTATTAGGATTAAATAAGTTGGCAAAATGCCTGGTGTATAGTAGGTATTCTGAGTTTAAGTTCTCGTCATTTCTCGTTGCCCATTTTCTTATTAAGTTGCTACCTCCATCTTGTCCACAAGAATATAGTGTTTAAACATTTCCCTGAGATTTAGATCACAACTACAATATTCCTTGTCAAACTGAATTTTTCAAGTCAGCATTTAATGTGGTCATCCTTCTGGACTTGGCAACAAAGGTCTTGAAGAAATACAGAGGCAGTGGATCCAGGATGCTCTAGAGATAGACCTTGCCTTTGAGGTCAGATAGAACTTCTGTTGGCCTGAATTTCCATGCCAATACAAGGAGTTAGCAATAGTTTTCTACTTCAAAGACATAAGTACAATCCTTAGCATATAGTCAGAGTCAAAATTGCCTTCGATTTCTTTATCATATGACAAATTGGTGAATCATAATTATGAAATGAAATTTTTCCTTTCTTGAATAACATAAAACCTAAGAAGACAAAATAGCTTTATCCAAAATTTCATATTTCTTTTGTTTCACCAGCTAAAATGTGATCAAATTAGGTCACAGGTAAGAAATTGGGCCATCATCTCCTCCACCTTCTTTGATCATTTTGATTCTGCAATGCAGTGGTCTGTGCTGTCACAATGTCAAATTGTTTTCATTAAATACTCAGTTTAGGAAAGCACCAAAGTTGACACATCGCTTTCTTCATCTTGAATTTGTTTTCCCCCCATTTTACAGCTCAGTGACTTCTGAAACAAAAATAAGGGTAGAACTGTAAATTTTTTATTGCATCCTTTTAAAAACTATTTGAGATTTGTATTACTATAGTATGAGCAAAAATCACTTTAAGCATACTGTTTATTTTATTTTAAAAGTTTTACTTACTGTCTCATCACATGCCAATTGATTATCAACTAAAAAGAATTATAAGTACCTAATCTTAAAGCTTTATTTGTTTTGTTTTATTATTTTTGATTTTTATTGAAAAATTAATACAGGAACAGTTATTCATAAAATTAAAATAAATATCCCTCTTTCTATAGACATTTCTCCTAAGAAAATAAAACAGAAATTCATTAGTGACAGAAAAATATGGTGGGAAACACAGCATATTAATCTAAAATGCTTGGCCAGACATCAGATATACTTTAATTTTCAGATCAAGGTCCTAAAAGCATGTAATTAAGAAACCCATTGGATGATGCTCTCTTTCTGATGGAAGCACACTGAATTGTGACTCTTTTTTAACTCTAAATTTATAAAATAGAAAGTCATTTTGTTTGTTTGTTTTTAAATAGAGCTCAAGGAAATAGGTTGACTTGATTCTTTCAGGGCTTGAAAAAAAGAAAGAGTGAACGTCACTCAATTGTGTTCCAGTGTTCGCAAACCCATGGGCTATACAGTCCATGAACTTCTCCAGGCCACAATCCTATCCCTTCTTCAGGTGATCTGCCCAACTCAGGGATCAGACCCAGGTCTCCCACATTGCAGGCATGTTCTTTACGAGCTGAGCCTCCAGGGAAGCCACTGGAAAGGAGGAAGCAAATTGAGAAGGTGTTTCCTGAGATGTGTTTATCAAGTTGATTGAAGGAAATCTAGAGTTGGAGTGTTTAACAAAATGGTTTTGGAAAGTATAGTATCACAATAAGTTATAAAGACTATCTCGTTCTACATATCATTTCTGAAAAATATTTTTCCTAAAGATCTAGGGGACTAAATAATTCTGCATTTGTGTTTGGATGAATGAGAAATAGAAACTGTATTTATTAACTATGAATACAGCCTGGATGACTCCGTGCCTAACTTACTGGTTATAAGAACAAGGCTGTGAGGAGTCATCCTCCTAAAAACAGGAAAGAAGGAAAAGTGAGAAATATATGATATTCAGGTAAACTCATTGCTCTTCGATTTTGAAAGTCAAGGCAAGAACTTTTCCAACAACTCAGGAAAAATTTTTATGACTGATTTTTTTTCTGATTTTTAAATTTTCCATCTTAACTAGAAAGGATTTTGATCTAAGTCAAACTTAAAATACAAAATGAATTTAGATAAAAATTTGAGAGTTTGCATATTTCTGCAATGTTGTATTTTTTTTGTTTCATCTACATTTTAAATTAATTAAATGCATCTCATTTCTTCAGCCATTTATTCAACAAATATTTACTAAGCCTGCACAAGATGTCAGACACTGTTCTAGGTACTGAGGACACAAGTAAAGAAACTCTTTGTCCTCATGGAGCAAAGGGTAGGAAGCACTGTGACGGCCACATGTAGTAGTAGAACAAAGAACAAATCATATGTGAGTAAGTGGTTTGGAGAAAACAAAGCAGGAAAGAAGGAAAGGGAGTGGGAGTGAGGGCTATTTCAAACAAAGTGGTTTGGAAGGAATCGCGTTGACTCTTAACAGAGATGAAAGATAGTCACGGAGCTCTCAGGAGAAAGGCTTCACAGGCACAGGGAATAGCAAGGACTGGATCTGGAGGCCAAAGGTACTTGGTAAGTTTTAAGTAACAGCAGGAGGCCAGCATGATGGTGGGGAAGAGCCACTGGAAATGGACTCAAAGCAATAATCAGGGACCAGTCTCAGAGGTTCTTGCAAGCCATTGGTAGCATATTGGTTTTCATTCTGAGGGCTTTTAGAAGTGACATTCTCTTATATTTGAGCAGAATCACTCTGGCTGCTGTGCTGAATATGGACTACAGTGGCAGTGCGTGGTGCACAGTGTTAGTGCCTTAGTCGTGTCTGACTCTTTGTGACCCCAGGGACTCTAGCCTGCCAGGCTCCTCTGTCCACGAGATTTACCAGGCAAAAAGACTGGAGTGGGTTGCCTTTTCCTTCTCCAGCAGTGGCAGAAGTTTGGGTAAAATTAGGAAGATAAATATATGGGTATATACATATACATATATATATATATATTAGTATAATATTTGGTGCCCATTATTTGCAGGTTTCCTATTTGTAAATTTGCCTACTTGGTAAAATTTATTTATAATCCCCAAATCTTCCACAGACAGGGTTATGTTCACAATGGGAAGTTATTTGAGATACGCACAAATGGCATATTCCCATCTAAGATCCAATTTAAAAAACCCTCTTCTTTCTCATTTCTTATACAGCAAACAAGTTCCTTTTGGTGGTCTGTTTGGTGCCACATTGTTTGTGCATTTTGCTACTGATTTTAGTGTTTAAAATGACCCAGATGCATATGCTGAGGTGCTGTCCAGTATTTCTAAGCACAAGACTGATGAGCCTTATAGAGAAAATACATGTTAGATCAGCTTCGTTCAGGTATGAGTTATAGTGCTGTTGGCCACAAGTTCAGTTGTAATGAATGAGCAGTAATGATACATGTAGAAAGAGGACATTTGCTGATCTGTAGAGGAGATCACTCCAGAAAGCTCTAAAGTAACATCTATAGTGTATGATGAAGTTGTGGAAAAGATGGAAAAGTGACTTAATTTGTGGATTCATGAGGTGACAGCAATAAAAAAGGCATAGTGGACAGAATTGTTGTGAGGCTAAAAGCTTCAGAAATTTATAGTCACATTACCCGGGGTCAGGAAAATGTTAAACCCTTCTCAGCTAGTGCTGCCTGGAGCACACATTTCAAAAGGCAATGTGGTGTGAAAAATATTCAACTTGCAGGGAAGGCAAGCTCTGCAGATCAGGAAGCTTAAAATTTTTAAAAATATCTGTTAAGCGTTATATAAGGAAAAGATTATGTGGAAGAATAGGTTTTTGGTGCTGATGAGACTGACTGGTTTTACAATGATATTGGCAAACAAACCTATAATAACATAAACATCCTTCAAATCTCCTGGCCTTGAAATATTCAAAGACCATGCCATTGATTATTTATAAGAAATGAATGTTTAATTGAAATGTGGATAAATAATCCACATTGTATCAGTTATCTGCTGCTGAGTAATAAACTGTCCTAAAACTTAAAAAGTATGTTAAATAAGGTGTCTTTATATAGAAACACACATGAAACAAAAGTATGTACTGACCAACTGACAAAAATATGATCAATGGCTTAAAGGAATGTAATCTTGTATTTCCCCTAAGACCAATGGTTTCATATTTGCTAATTCAGTGTTTAATGACATCTTTTAAGTATATAACTATCACAAAAATGGAAATCAACTCTGTAATTCTGTGTTTTGTGTGTGTGGTTGTATGTGTGTATTATGGACTGAATTATGTCCCCTCAAAATTTATATGTTGAAGTCCTTGCCACCAGTACCTTGGGATGTGACTGTATTTGGAGCTAGGACTTTTAAAGAAGTATTTAAGTTAACCTAAGGCCATTGGGGTGGGCCTTAATCCAATCTGACTGGTGTTACAAGATAGAAAATTTGTACACACACAGAAGATACCAGAGAGGCGTATGCACAGGTAAATGGCCACGTGTAAAGAGGAGGCAGGAGGTTGGCCATCTGCAACCAAGGAGAGAGGTCTCCAGAGAATTCAAACCTTCCAGCATCTTGCTTGGACTTCCAGTCTCTAGGACTCTAGAGCAGTCTCTAGGGCTGTGAAGAAGTACATCTCTGTTGTATTTTGTTATGGCAGTCTTAGCATACTCATATAATGCAATACATATCTGGAAAATTAGGTCAGTAGCTTGAAACAGGCTTGTTTTCTATGGTGGTAGCTTGAATGTCAGGAGACATGATTGAATTTGGGGTGTATTTTGAAGACAGAGCTGAGACAAATTGCTAGAGAATTGGATGTCGCTTCTGAGAGAAAGATAAAAATTGGTATTCACGTGCAAATATTCCCTTACTTTGCTCTTTCTTACTATTCAATTGTTGTAACATTTTTTTTTAAAAGAAAAAACAAAATCTTACAGTGTGAGAAGAGACCATATTATACCACAGAAATATTTCCAGTGGAATCAATAAAAATATAATGTAATTTAAGAAATATGATAGTGCTGTTTGCTATAATATAGAATGTGAAAGTTCAGGGTCCAATTTTTAAAAATTTGATCAGGAAAACTTAGTTTTGTAGAGCTAAAAATACTTAAAGGGAAAATGTTTTCTTATTTCTTTATCAATATTGTTTTCCACAATTCTCTACTATGAAGAAATCAAAATCAGCTGCCCACACAACTGTCTCTTATACACATCTAGATGTGTATAAGAGACAGGCTTCATCCAGCCTGGCATTTTGCAT
>SJYT01079346.1:85062-100671 GCA_006410635.1 Cephalophus harveyi | reverse complement strand
AGGAGCCATATAACTGCTTTTGTTTTCTTATCTCTAATGGTCATCATGACTTTTTTTATATTAAGAGATCTATATGGCTACAATATCACATGCATAATAATTGCCAATATTCTAAAACTGTATTCTTCTCTTAATGTCCATATATATTTTTTATCTGGTTCATTGTATTTCATTTATTTCATACTGAGGAGAAAAAAAAAATCTGTTGGAATTAACTAAGTCTCTAACTCAGAGTTATCTTGGCTAATTCAATGCAACAACATTTTTAGCTGTATAATTTTTATTTCCTGAGAGATTCTTCTTTCTCAATTACTTTTAACCACCTATCAAATATCAATTAGAGCTCAGCTGCCAAAATCAAAAACAAGAAATATTAAGAAAAGAACCAAAGAGGAAAAGAAATGTAAATCAATCTTGATTCCCTTTTAAACCTACATTTTAGTAACAACTAAAGTATCCCTTCAGGTCAGTATGTAATACCCTTTAAGGAGAAAAACAAACCAGCCCTTTGGGACTCTGTCTTGCAGTAGCAAGCACTGGGACAGTCTCTCACTAAGCTGGAGAAGTTTAGGACTTAGAACTTAGAGTCAGCAGTGGAAAGGGTGCCTGTTTGTCCATTTAAAAGGAATTTGTAAGACTGAGAGGAAAGCTATCACAATAGAACCATCAGCTTTTAAAACTGTGGGACGAAGAAGGAAGAGGGAAACATTGGCAGTTATTCCTGGCTTGGGATACTGGAGTCAACATCAAGACCCTGAATATTCGGATCAAAAGCAGTGTTAGAAAGAGTCTGTGATTTATCCAGAGAGAGAAGGAACTGTTGTAAAAGAACTTTCCTCCAAGTCTTAGAGCAAGAATCTTCAGGAAAGTGGCAATGTTTTCTCAGCAAGTTCCAAATCCTTAAATATTTGTTTGATTTTTGATGAAATTGATTAAAATATTTTATCCAGGTTATCTTGAGAAAAAAGAGCTGTTTAATTCCATGTATTATAACTAAATCTTCTTTAGAATAAATATATTTTTAAAATTATTATTATTTTATTTAAAGTTAGACATTACTTTTCACTTTTAGAGCTGGCTTTATTGATTGGTTGTTCTTGTTCTTCTGTCAAAGATTCTCTCATTTCAACTCTAGAAGCAACTTCTGAAAATTACGCTCATTATCTGTTGAGTTACTTACCACATCTTTTCTAAGGCTTTGTAGGTTTGATTTACAACACTTTGCAAATTACTTTCATACATATTATTTCATTTGAACTTGACTAACTTCATCCTGTGCAAAAAATAGGAGATTATTATCTTCAACATATAGATAAAGAGACTGAGGTTCAAAGAGTGTCTATGACTTGCCTTTGGGCACCCTGCTGATGGGTAGTGGGATGGGAAAGTTAGGACTTACCTGGTTCTTTTGACTTCCAAATCTTTCACTCTTTCCACTAACATCATATTACCTTTGAAAGCAATTAAAACTTACATATTCTGCAATAAGGAATTCTCTCAAGATTATCAGTCTTGACTATGACCATGAATACTATAATTCCTAATAAATGATACTATGTACATTAAACTGCTTTATGAATTATGTCTTTAATAACACAATAATGTTATTTAGTACAGAAAAATAACATTAATTTAATTATATATAATTTAGAAGTACTTAGTGTATTCAAAACTATTTCAGGCATGTATTTTTTAAATAGAACTGCCTTATGACCCAGCAATCCCACTGCTGGGCATACATACCAAGGAAACCAGAATTGAAAGAGACACATGCACCCCAATGTTCATTGCAGCACTGTTTATAATAGCCAGGACATGGAAACAACCTAGATATCAATCAGCAGATGAATGGATAAGAAAGCTGTGGTACATATACACAATGGAATATTACTCAGCCATTAAAAAAATACATTTGAATCAGTTCTAATGAGGTGAATGAAAATGGAGCCTATTATACAGAGTGTAGTAAGCCAGAAAGAAAAACACCAATACAGTATACTGGCACATATATATGGAATTTAGAAAGATGGTAATGATGACCCTGTATGCAAAACAGCAAAAGAGACACAGATGTATAGAATGGACTTTTGGACTCTGAGGGAGAAGGATAGGGTGGGATGATTTGGGAGAATGGCATTGAAACATGTATACTATCATGTAAGAAAAGAAGTGCCAGCCTATGTTCGATACAGGATACAGGATGCTTGGGGCTGGTGCACAGGGATGATCCAGAAAGATGATATGGGGTGGGAGGTGGGATGGGGATTCAGGATTGGGAGCTCATATACACCCGTGGTGGATTCATGTCAAAGAATGGCAAAACCAATACGGTATTGTAAAGTAAAATAAAGTAAAAATAAAATTTAAAAAAAAGAAAGAAAAAAAATATAATTTTTGCTTTTATCAAAATAATAAATTGCACATTATTTTTAAAAGACATATAATTTTGCAAGTCTTATACACTATTGGTTTCACTGCTATAACAGAGACCAAATGTACAATGGCTTAAAGTCAGAAACCTTATTTATATCTTTCTCATGAAAAAGTGAAAGATAAGAATCTGCTATAAATGCAAGGGAGGGACTGGGGAGGAGGTCCCCCTTTCTCCATCTTGAGAGAAAAGCTCTGCCTCTTGAGGTCATCTGGAGTCCCAAGTTCCTTTTATATTTTTACTTTATCATCTCTTAAAGTGTTTTCTTTGTCTACATAGTCAAAAGTGGCTCACCACTGCATCTACACTCAGGCAACGGAAAGGAGGAAGAAGCTGAAGACAAATAGCTTCCTTTCAAGGCTGTGTCCTCTTCTTTCACATTCACATCATTTTTGTTCATATCCAAGAGGCTGTTTCTTGTTTACATAGCTTCTAGCTGTCATGCATTCAGCTGAATCTTTGGGGATTCTATTACTAAAAGAGCAGAATAAGAGACTGGATGAAAAATTCCCTTGTAGCACAATCACCCATTTACCCCTGAATTATATGTAATTTCTTGGAGCCTTTAAAACATATTTTTCCCATTCCCACATGAGATGTTCAAAAGTCTTTTTTAGTTACTTGATCTGGCTGAAAGGATGTCTAGTTCTCTCCTTTAGGTCAGATAAAGCTAGTTGTGACCTGGAAACCTATAATTAAAAATGTTATTAATCTCCTCTATCCTGATTCCAAATACAAACTCATACAGTGAATCAGGATATCATAGTAAAACTTCTTTTTTCAGAAAATTCAAGAATATTGTATGAACTGAAGTCACTTGTTTATTATTGTTAGCAAATCTGATTAAACAAGAATTGCTAGATCTTTTGAAATTGATTGCCACTATTCTGCTTTCTATGGGTAACTACTTTTATCTATTATTCTCCATGGCTCCTAAATATTCCATCTAAGAAGATTTTCGATTATTTTTTGTCCATTATTTCCACAGTCAGACTTTAGGTGAGTGTTGGAATGTACACCCTTCTTTGAAAATAATACAAATTTCATAGTCTATTTCCTGCCAGTACACATTCAGAGACCTGAAGGTTACTTTGACAGTTGAAAAGTCACAGACTTTTTGTGAATCTCCCTGATGAAAGAAAAGAAAACTTACATAAAAATGCAATAGCTTCAGTCAGTTCCATGTGCACATAAGTATAAACTGAGATTTCATTCCATCATTGACATGAAACCTGAAATCTATTATCCATTTACTAGTCTTGTGTGAGGCCCCAACCCACAGATGACATTACAGCTACCAGAAAAGCAAGGTAAATTACAAAAAATAATATATATATATTTATATATTATGTATATTTATATATTATGTATATGTATATTTATATATTATGTATATTATATATATATTATGCATATGTATATGTATATTTAAATATATTATATATATTTAAAGGTGTAATAGAACAGTTACAGAAGGAAATGACAACCTACTCCTGTATTCCTGTCTGGGAAATCCCATGGACAAAGGAGCCTGACAGGCTCATGGGATCACGATGAGTTGGACGTGACTTAGCAACTAAAAACAACAGCAAGAACAATAGAACAATAAGGACAATACATCAGAGGAGATACAACCATTCTGAAATGATTTGAAGCTCACCAGCTGTTTTTAACTCCCTAAGGGTGCTGGCCAATTTTGAATAAGGACAGAGAATCAGCTCAGTTGAAGCAGATAGCTGCTATCAGGGAAACGCAAATCAACAAAAGTTTTAATTGTCATGGAAAGCTAGACTGACAAAGTGTAAACTTGAGAGAATTCTGACACAACTGAGTTCTGGGTACTACTCAAGAGGTTGAGGTGCTAGGTCGAAAGGCAGGGTGAAATTTCCTACAGGCTTATGAAGATTAAGAAAAAAAAAAAAACCATCAAAAATAGAGGACGGTTTACTCTAACACAGAGTTTGAACAGAAGTACCAGGATTGGAAATTCAGGTGACTGAAGAACTAACCTTGAAATCTGTGATAGCAGGCTTGATCTCCCAGTCTTTCTGGGATGAAGAAAAATTTGCCAGACTTTGTCAAAAACCCAAGGAGGCCATACCTTAGGAGAAAGAATCAACCTACAAGTTTATTGAAAACTTGAAATAATTTAATCAAACTAAAACTTCAAACTAAACTTGAAATAATTTAATCTCTAATTAGTTAAGATCTTAAACTTCTTCTAATGAAAAAAGGGAGGAAACCATTTCTGGTGAAAGATAATCTCATTTGAACCCACTCTGGTTCTTTCATTTTCCAACATACAATAAAAATTAATAGATGTGAAGAGGCAGGGAAACATGACTGATAAGAGAAAAAACAGATAATCCAAGTAGGTGCATAGATATTCTATATATTGGCAGTAACATTAACTATCATTAAAATGTTAAGGAAAAACAAAGAAAAGAAATAAAATGTAAGGAGGTAGAATTTCAATATAGAACTACTATCTATAAAACATGGACACTGTAGAGCTGAAAAGTGCAATTAAAATCTCAGTATATTTGAAATTAAAATGTTAATGATTGGTTTTAAACAGCAGATTGGAGAAAATGACACGATAGCCAACTAGAAGATAGGTCAATAGAAAGAAGCCCAAACAAAAGCAAGGAGAGAAAAAATAATGTAAAATGAAATCAAATAAGTGTGTAAGAGATGTGTGTAACACATTCAAAAGAGTGACATAATGAAAACTGTTCTGAAGCCATCTGAAATTACAGAGGAACAACAGCCATTTAAATTGATCATTCTTGCCCAGAATGTACTGGAATGTGACTAAAAGAGGCCCGAGGGCCCTTTCTCCTTCTGTTTGACTTATCACAGCTGGTTAGGTTTTCTAAACTAAATGAGGCCCAAATTAAGTTATCTTTCAGTTCAGTTCAGTTCAGTCATTCAGTCGTGCTTGACTTTTTGCGACCCATGGACTGCAGCATGCCAGGTCTACCTGTCCATCACCAACTCCCGGAGTTCACTGCAACTCATATCCATCGAGTTGGTGATGCCATCCAACCATCTCATCCTCTGAGGTCCCCTTCTCCTCCTGCCTTCAATCTTCCCCAGCATCAGGGTCTTTTCAAATGAGTTAGTTCTTCCCATCAGATGGCCAAGGTATTGGAGTGTCAGCTTCAGCATCAGTCCTTCCAATGAATATTCAGGACTGATTTCCTTTAGAATGGACTGGTTGGATTTCCTTGCAGTCCAATGGACTCTCAAGAGTCTTCTCCAACACCACACTTCTAAAGCACCAATTCTTCAGTGCTCAGCTTTCTTTATGGTCCAACTCTCACATCCATACATGACTACTGGAAAAACCATAGCTTTGACTACATGAACGTTGTTGACAAAGTAATGTCTCTGCTTTTTAATATGCTGTCTCAGTTCAGTTCAGTTCAGTAGCTCAGTCGTGTCCGACTCTTTGCGACCTCATGAATTGCAGCACGCCAAGCCTCCCTGTCCATTATCAACTCCCAGAGTTCACTCAGACTCACGTCCATCGAGTCAGTGATGCCATCCAGCTATCTCATCCTCTGTCGTCCCCTTCTCCTCCTGCCCCCAATCCCTCCCAGCATCAAAGTCTTTTCCAAT
The DNA here is from genome assembly GCA_006410635.1 of Cephalophus harveyi. Taxonomy (NCBI): domain Eukaryota; kingdom Metazoa; phylum Chordata; class Mammalia; order Artiodactyla; family Bovidae; genus Cephalophus; species Cephalophus harveyi. The sequence continues at coordinate 94,616 of SJYT01079346.1, read as the reverse complement.
GAGTCAACTCTTCGCATGAGGTGACCAAAGTACTGGAGTTTCAGCTTTAGCATCAGTCCTTCCAATGAACACCCAGGAATGATCTCCTTTGGTCATAATTTTTCTTCCAAGGAGCAAGTATTTTTTAATTTCATGGCTACAGTCACCATCTGCAGTGATTTTGGAGCCTCCCAAAATAAAGTCTCTCACTGTTTTCACTGTTTCCCCATCTATTTGTCATGAAGTGATGGGACCGGATGCCATGATCTTAGTTTTCTGAATGTTGAGTTTTAACCCAGCTTTTTCACTCTCCTCTTTCACTTTCATCAAGAGGCTCTTTAGTTCTTCTTTGCTTTCTACCATAAGGGTTGTGTCATTTGCGTATCTGGGTTTATTGGTATCTCTCCCAGCAATCTTGATTCCAGCTTGTGCTTCCTCCAGCCCAGCATTTCTCATGATGTATTCTGCATATAAGTTAAATAAGCAGGGTGACAATATATAGCCTTGATGTACTCCTTTCCCAATTTGGAACCAGTCTGTTGTTCCATGACTAATTCTAACTGTTGCTTTCTGACCTGAATACAGATTTCTCAGGAGGCTGGTCAGGTGGTCTGGTATTCCCATCTCTTGAAGAATTTTTCACAGTTTGCTCTGATCCACACAGTCAAAGGCTTTGGCATAGTCAATAAAGCAGAAGTAGATGTTTTTCTGGAACTCTTGCTTTTTCAGTGATCCAATGGATGTTGGCAATTTGATCTCTGGTTCCTCTGCCTTTTCTAAATCCAGCTTGAACATCTGGAAGTTCACAGTTCACGTACTGTTGAAGCCTGGCTTGGAGAATTTTGAACATTACTTTACTAAGGTGTGAGATGAGTGCAATTGTGAGGTAGTTTGAGCATTGTTTGGCATTGCCTTTCTTTGGGATTGGAATGACACCTGACCTTTACTGGTCCTGTGGAAGATTCAGTTTCCCCCTCAGTTGGTCTCTCCTATTAGGAAGCTTCCATAAGCCTCTTATCCTTCTCCATCAGAGGGCAGACAGACTGAAAACCACAATCACTAAAGAAGTTATATTTAGTCAATATAATTTGAAGGTGGGCTTCCCTGGTAGCTCAGATGGTAAAGTGTCTGCCTATAATGCAGGAGACCCAGGTTTGATCCCTCGGTCGGGAAGATCCCCTGGAGAAGGCAATGGCACCCCACTCCAGGACTCTTGCCTGGAAAATCCCATGGGCTGAGGAGCCTGGTAGGCTACAGTCCATGGGGTCACAAAGAGTCGGACACGACTGAGCGACTTCACTTCACTTCAATTTGAAGATAACAGACTGAATCAAAATCTTTTCTTGCAAAGCTGTGTTCTCTTCAGTCCCTTCTCTGAAATTAACTCTTACTGAATTTATTTCTTTTAGGCCTCTTTTAAAATGTCAAGGAAGAGCCAACAGCATCACCATTTTGACTTTTTGTAATGACTTTATCTAGAGCCACACAGCCCAACAAGGTAGCCACACACCAAATGTGGCTGCTTAACCGTAAATTAATGAGAATTAAAATTTAATATCCAATACCTCAGTTGCAGTAGCCACATTTCAGTTGCTTAGTAGTCACTCAAGAATAATTGCTGTTGCAATAAACACCACAAACATAGAAATGTTCTGTATTTATATGAAGTTGTGTCCAGCTCTTTGGAATCCCATGGATGATAGCCTGCCAGCCTCCTCTGTCCATGGAATTTTCCAGGCTAGAATATTGGAGTTGTTACCATTTCCTACTCCAGGGGATCTTCCTGGTACAGGGATTGAAACCACATCTCTTGTGTCTCCTGGACTGGCAGGCAGATTCTTTACCACTAGTGCCACCTGGGGAATCCCGTTAGCAACACTAATCTGAAGCTATCATAGTTTGCCTTTTAATTTTTAATCAAGACTCACCAGCTTTTCAGCTGGCAATACTTGCTAAGTTAAGAGTATTCACTTAGAATAATTGGCCAAGGGAATAGCAGTTTTTTTGAGAGTCAGTTGTGAAAACCTATGCACCATTTTTTAGATGTCAGTGTTTTTAAAAGGTAATCATTAGATTTTTTAATTTTTCTGGTGGTATAAGCACAGTTACCCCTTTTCTCAAAGCCCAGTAAGGAGTGAGTTTGGTCATGGTAAGGTAAGGGACATGTCTCACCATTCAGTAGATAGTTTTTTTTGTTTGTTTTTTGTTTTTCATTGTAGAGCAATCCTTCTTTCTTTTGGATGTGTTAAAGAGAGCTCATCATTTGAACCTATGGATTCAGGAGGGATGTCTAGGATTCTAATGGCTTCACACACAGACTTTCAACCAGTTCAGTCATTTTTGACCTCACTTACTCTCCATCTGCGGAGTTTGGTATCTCATATCTTTTAGCCTCTTCTTGGCATAGAGTACATATTAATTTGCTTTGACTTCTTATGCTTCCAGATACTTAGTTTTCAGTTTTCTCTGTGCATTGAGTTTTACCACTTGTCCACTTTCCTTCCAGTTTTCTTGTTTAACTAAAAGCTCCTATCTGCTACTTTCTTCTCTATTTTTTTGTTCTCCTGAGTGATCCTCCTCCCTTAAAAAAAAAAAAGCTTTCATCTAAATTATAATACAGTTTTTAAATGGCGAGGTGGTAAATGTTCAGTGCTGCTGGGTTGTGCTTAATCACTAGTCATGTCTGATTGTTCGTGACCCCATGGTCTGTAGCCCGCCAGGCTCCTCTGTCCATGGGGATTCTCCAGGCAAGAATACTGTAGTTGGTTGCCATGTCCTCCTCCAGGAGATCTTCTAAACCCAGGGATCAAACCCAGGTCTCCTGCATTGCAGGTGGATTCTTCATCAGCTGAGCTACCAGGAAAGACCAAACTTTCACTATGTCAGGTTTAACCAGGAACCGTGCATTATTTTATAGCTGAGCAGTGAATAATAAGCAGGTGTAAAATTTATATCAGGCAACTGACATATATTGTGTATTTAATATGTGCAGGATATCCTTTTTAACATTAATATCCTTTTAGCATTAGAATAATTTTATGCCATAGTTGGTATTATACATATGAGAAAATCAAAGTTATAGTAGATCATATCCTGGAGTTGCCAGTGTTTAATAAGTCAAAAGCTTAGCCTTTTAACTATGCTTGATTTTGTCATGCTTCCTAGTATCATATAGTGCAGTGATTAAAGGCACTGTTTGTTAAGGCTTCCTACTTGGGTTTGAATCCTAGATATGCAAAGCAACATTTAGTTTCTGTTGTGCTTAATTTCTCCATATCTCATTTTCTCTCTGTGTTAAGATGTTGATAATAGTAGTATTAATGTCTAGTCTCATAGAGTTGTTGAAAGGATTAAATGCATAAATATAAAAGATTTTGAGCAGTGTCTGGCATGTAATAAAGTCAGTGGTTTGCTAATTTTTATTATTTTACTCTTCTCTCTGAAAGTAAAGGACATCCCTTTCTCTTATGGATGGTTTTTTAAATCTAGGAGGAAGTATAACATTGAAAGTCTGATGTCCATTTGTACTTTGCTTTTCATGTTTTTTTCCTAGAACTTTCTAAGGATCGTATATAAAAGAACTGTTACTGAATGGGCTAATGAAAGAGAAAGATGCTAATCTATTTTACTTTTAAGGGGGAAATAGACCATGTAACTTTTGAAGATGTCTACCATGCTACAATTAAAATCTTCCAATTTCAGTGTCTTTCCATATTACATCCATTCTCTTCATTCCTGTTCTCATAACCCTTCTAATTTCTCTATCCTCCACCTTTGATTTAACATCCCTAGAAAATATTCTCCCCATAACAAAATTGCTTTAGAACCTTAGTTTTCAAAGTGTTGGTGCACAGAACATGAGAAGTAGCTGTGGGAATTTTAAAACTATCCTGAAACAACCTCTTTGCTTGCCTGGCTTTTATACTTCTAACTAAATCCAAACCACTTCAAGCCTGAGTGCCATGAGCCTTTGGCAAAACTGAGTTTCTCGGTTCTATGCAAAAGTGAATTATTTTTTTAAAACATGCTGACAACCAAGATATAAATCCTTTCGTTTACACAGGTGACTTCATGAATATTCTTTTTCACTCTTTGTGTATTAGAGATTTAAAAATAATAAAGGAATTGAATATTTAAACTTTCTCTAATCATTGCAACTGGAGGGAGAGAGAGACTGCAGATCCATTCTTTGTACATGTGTTTTAAGGTTTAGGAGGAAAAGACATGAGAAAATACTTTGTAGGCTTTGCTGAAACCAAAGCATGTGGAGCACAGTTTAATACATTTGCCAAATCCCAAATACAGCTGGGTACTCCCACAGTTCTTTTAATTGGAAACAGATTTCTTTGTTAATTCTGTACTGTGGAGAAAGCTCTAACTGTGTTTCTTTCCTGAAAGTAGGACATTATATTTGCAATGGGCACTTCTAATATCAACAACTCCTTAGCAAAGCTTTTGTTACAGTTTGAATAATATCTGACTGAAACATTTCCAGTATTTTTCAGTAGAATTAGTAACTTCTATGTAGTTTAATGAATAGATTTTAATTAAAAGTCAAAAATATGAAATACAATTCATAATCAACACATAATTTTGTGTTTTAAAAATATGAAAGTAGAATTTATCTAAAGAATTAAAAATATAGAATATGTATATTAAAAATAAAAATTTGCATTGTTTTAATTCATACAAAGCAAGAAAAATTTTACTTTTCTTGTATGTTTGCAAAGCTTACTAAATTTTTAACATTTTTGTATGATAAAGTAAAAAAGATTTTATGTTGAGATAAAAATTTGTGTATATGCAATATTTATTTTTATATGAAGCATACATATATATATTTGAAAAATATATATATGTATACTCCATTTGAAACTGCTTGCTTTTGAGTTACCAAATGTATAAATTCATATTAATAAAATGGAAATACAATTCTTTAAAATGTATCTGTATCTAGTACCTATAAGGGAAGTGTAAGTTGCTTAATCATGTCCAAATCTTTGCCACCCCATGGACTATACAGTCCATTCCCATCCCAGGTCTCACACATTGCAGGTGGATTCTTTACCAGCTGAGCCACCAGGGAAGCCCAAGAATACTGGAGTGTGTAGCCTATCCCTTCTCCAGGGGATCTTCCCAACCCAGGACTCAAACCAGGGTCTCCTGCATTGTAGGCAGATTTTTTGCCAGCTGAACTACCAGGGAAGCCTTTCTGATATCCATATGCCCATTCTAATGCTCAGTATATTTTGTACCTAATAAAGGCTAATAATACTATTAGTAATTTCAAAGAAGATCATTATTAAGTTTTATAAACAAAGCATTAGATTTTTTTTAAAGAGTAACATTGAGGCATTATTCAGATTGTCTTAGAATGTACATTAGGTATTGAAAAGAGGAAAGCAGCATCTAACTTTTAAAAACAGGTCCTTTTTGATAAGAATCTAAAAATTGGATAAAAGAGAATCATTTTAAAATTGGATAAAAGAGAATGTTTTACATTCATTGAACAGTTTTTAGGCCACACTTATAAAGTACATTTGAAAGAATAAATATTTTTATATCTAATAGTATCATAATGATTATCCATACTTTCTACTGTTTGAAAATAATGTAGCTGACAGTGCTATTATAAATTGGAATATGTAACTAAATTTAACAGAATAGTTAAAGAGCTATTCTAGGAAACTAAGCATAATTGAAATACTGGCATTTGCTAAGGATATTCTGTAAAGACTATTTTCATTAAGAAACAAAAACATTCCTGAAAGTCTTAGTTTAAGCACTAAACTTTGTCCCAGCAATGTTTTTTGAGAAGACAGTCCTTCCCTATTCCTCTGAAGGGGAGCTAAATAAAGGGTACGTGTATGCATCAATCTGTTCCCAGGATTTTTGTTCTTTTCTGTGGATCTTTGTATTATGCCTAGTGCTAATATCACAGTGTCTTAATACAAACATTTTTAAAGTTTCTTTTACTATCAGATGAAAAAGTCCTTTCCTGTTTTATTTTCATGCAGAATACTTACCCATTCATGGCCTTTTTAATTTCCATTTTTAGAATCAGCTGTATAGTTGAGATTGTGCTATGGTGTTTGTTGGTAGTACATTGAATATGTGGATCAACTTGACATATTTATAATGAATCTTCCAACCCACGTACTAGATATATCTTTCCACGTATACCGGTCATCCTTAATTTCTCTCATTAAAGTTCTATCATATGCTCCACAGAATTCCTGCGTATGTTCTCTTAGAGTTATGTCCCACTGCCTAGTATTTTTGATGTTACGGTAAGTTGTACCTTATAAAGTTAGAGAAGGAAATGGCAACCGATTCCAGTATTCTCGCCTAGAGAATCCTGTGGGCAGAGGAGCCTGGTGGATTGCTGTCCATGGGGTCTTACAGAGTTGGACACAACTGAAGCGGCTTAGCATACATGTATGCATTGGAGAAGGAAATGGCAACCCACTCCAGTATTCTTGCCTGGAGAATCCCAGGGACAGAGGAGCCTGGTGGGCTGGCATCTATGGGGTCGCACAGTGGAACCCAACTGAAGCGACTTAACAGCAGCAGCAGTACCTTATAAAAATATTTTTAATGGTTGATGTTTAAAAATAAAAGATTTTGGTGTGCTGATTTTATACAGAATGACCTTATTCATCCTACCAATTTGTAGATTATTTTCATTTTCTGTGTAAAAAATTATATTATCCACAAATGTTGACAGTTGTCACATATACATGTGGAATAAAAATGATGATAATGGCTATCTTTGTTTTGTGCTTACTGTTGTAGTTTTAGCATTAAGCAGAATGTTTATGGAAATTTTTACTTTGTAGATAAATTTTGTTAAATTGAAGGATATAGCTTTTATTTCTAATTTATTAAAAGTTGATTTTTTAAATCATAAAGGGATGTTGAATTCTAATAGATGTTTTTCAATATTAAAGCTAGTAATGCAATTATTCTCTTTCAAATGTTAATGTGGCAAATCGTATTGATTGATTTTTCAGTGTAAGCCAGTATTGTACACCTGAGATAGACCTAACTTGGTCATGACATATTTTGTACATTATGCATAGCTGGTTTTAGCTTGTGAAATTTTGGATTTTTTCATCTATATTTGTGAATGACAGTGAATCACATTTTTTTTTTTTTTTCTGGTTTCGATGTCAAAGTTTTTTGACTTACAAAATGAGATGTAGAATGTGGTTTCTTTTTGTCTAATTTCGGGCAGACTTAATTAATATTGGAAATATGTATTCTTTATTCCTTAGAACTCGCTGAGGAGGACAAAAAGTTCTGGACCATATTTTGAGCTATTGCTGTCATGCATGTTAACATTTTAAATCCAATATGACTATATACATGTGTGTGTTTGTGTGTGTACATACACACACATATATATGTGGGCACACACACACGTATATATTTATGCTGAATTTAAAATGTTAACATACATGACAGCAATAGTTCATAATATGGTCCAGAACTTTTTGTGGAGGAGGGCAAGGCAACCCACTCGAGTATTCTTGCCTGAAGAATCCCCATGGACAAAGCCTGGCAGGTTACAGTTCATAGGGTTGTGCAGAGTTGGACACAGCTGAAGCAACTTAGCACACAACGTGTGTGTGTGTGTTTCTGTATGTTTGTATGATATTTATCGACTAGTGAAATAAAATGCACATACAGAAAAACACATCATTAGTGTACAGATCAATGAATGGTCACAAAGTAAGCATACTCATGTAATCATCACCTATGTTAAAATGTAAACAAAATAAAACAGAGAAATAGGCATACCCCAGAAGCCCTCCTTGGTTCCTTATCACTCATTACCTCTGCATTCCACCCCAATCCCAACTTCCCGTACTTCATACCCCAGAAGTTAATTTTGCCTGTTTTCCAAGTTTCTTTTATCCCTGGCTTACGTTTTTCACTGTTATGTTTGTTAAATTCATCTATATTTTTGTGAGGAGCAGTAGTTAGTTCATTTTCATGGCTGCTACGTACTAAAATATATGTCAGTTGTACTTTTCATGCATATTTTAGTTGTGGTGATTTATTTGTTGGGTCATGTCCGACTCTTGTGACCCCATGGACTGTCAGCTGCCAGGCTCCTCAGTCCAAGGGATTTTCCAAGCAAGAATACTGGAATGGGTGCCATTTCCTTCTCCAGAGGATCTTCCCAACCCAGAGATTGAACCCAGGTCTCTTGCACTGACTATTAAAAGGCAGAGACATTACTTTGCCTACAAAAGTCTGTCTAGCTATGGTTTTTCCAGTATTCATATAAGGACATGAGAGTTGGGCCATAAAGAAACCTGAGTGCTGAAGAATTGATGCTTTTGAACTGTGATGTTTAAGAAGACTCTTGAGAGTCCCTTGGACTGTGAGGAGATCAAATTAGTCAATCCTAAAGGAAATCAGTCCTTTATATTCATTGGAAGGACTGATGCTGAAGCTGAAGCTCCAATGCTTTGGCTACCTGATACGAAGAACTGACTCATTGGAAAAGACCCTGATGCTGGAAGATTGAAGACAGGAGGAGAAGGGGACGACAGAGGATGAGATGGTTGGATGGCATCATTGACTCAATAGACATGAATCTGAGCAAGCTCCGGGTGTTGGTCATAGACAGGGAAGCCTGGCGTGCTGCAGTCCATGGGGTCACAAAGAGTTTGACACGACTGAGTGACTGAACTGACTAACTGACCCCTGCACTGCAGGCAGATTCTTTACCAACTGAGCTACCAGGGGATTCCTGTATTTTAGATGATGTCTAGTTAAAATAATGTTATGATAAGCACTCTTATAGGAGGCTCTTGTTCCATATGTACATATAATTTTAGGGGGTTTTACCTGTGACCAGCTGTGAAATGCTATTCATAGTGATCTTCTTAATTCAATAATGCCTGATTATTTGTGAATGAGATTTCTTATTGCTTCACATCTTAGCCAATGTGTTGTCTTGCTGGGTGTAGTATCTCATTGTTTTTAATTAGAATTTTTTCATAGTGAAGATTAAAATCTTTTAGCATGCCTAATAGGTACTTGAATATTGTATTTATAAAGTGCCTGTTCAGGTCTCCACATTTTTTACAAAAATAGGTTGCCCAACTTTTCTGTGTGGATGTGTAAAAATTTATTATATAACAGAATTATATATCATTCCACATATGAGTGCTTGTTAATACATATAACTCCCTTTTGTAGGCTTGGATTTCCACTTTCTTAAGGATGTCTTCTAGCAAATATAACTTCTCAATTTTAATGTAATCAAGTTACTCAATCTTTAATTAAGATTTTTAAGGTTTTTTTTAATTAAAAAAATTAAAATTAAGGTGTGTTTTTTTTTTTTTAATACTATTTAAGAAGCTTTTTCTTACTCTGTGGTCCTGTTGATGTTCTGTTGTATCTCTGTCTCTTATACACATCTAGATGTGTATAAGAGACAGGTGCTATGGTGTTTGTTGGTAGTACATTGAATATGTGGATCAACTTGACATATTTATAATGAATCTTCCAACCCACGTACTAGATATATCTTTCCACGTATACCGGTCATCCTTAAT
>SJYT01079346.1:46391-84842 GCA_006410635.1 Cephalophus harveyi | reverse complement strand
TATATATATATATTTATTTATTTTACAATATTGCATTGGTTTTTCTTCACCTTCATTCTTAAAATATTTTTTGTTAGATATAAAATCATCAGTTAAAATGTCTCTTATCTAAATACATTAAAAAAACATTCTAATGTTTTCTGATTTTCAGTTAAGATGTCAGCCATTAATCCTTGGAAAGTAATTTATCTTTTCTGTCTTTCTCATTTTATATTCTTTCTCACTCTGATTTCTTTGTAGCTTTTCTTAGCTTCACTATTTTATGTCTGCTCTTTATCTTTATCCTGCTTGGATATCATTGCATTTTAAAGTTTGTATAGTATCGTTTTCAACCCTTGAAAATTTTCACTATCTCTTCAAATGCAGCTGTGTCTCATTCTCTTTTTGAGACTCCATTTAAATGTATGTTAGATTTACTTGAAAGTGAAAGTCGCTCAGTTGAGTCTGACTCTTTGTGACCCCGTGCACTATACAGTCCATGGCATTCTCCAGGCCAGAATACTGGAGTGGGTAGCCTTTCCCTTCTCCAGGGTATCTTCCCAACCCAGGGATCGATTCCAGGTCTCCCACATTGCAGGGGGATTCTTTACCAGCTGAGCCACCAGGGAACTATATCCTTAAGTATAATATATTTTCTCTCATAATGTAATATTTTTGTTTCTGTGTTTTATTCTTGATGGTTTCTATCTTCTAGTTCATAGTTTCTTCATTTGTTACTAATTTTCTCTTAAGTCTATTATATCTTATTTTAGTCATTTGGTATTGTACATTCTATTTAGCTCTTTTTAAAATATATTACTTGAAAATATTGTGTTGCATTTTCCAGCTTGGCTTTTGTCTCCTTGAAAATTCTAAGCCTGGTTATTTTGCAATTGATTAAATTATGGTAACCCAGTATGTGAAGTATCTATGGGTCTGCTTCTGTCGAATTTTGTAAATGATGTCTTTCTTTTAGGTATCTAGTTATCTTGACTGTGCATTAGGCACTGTATTTGAAAAAAAAAAATCATAGAAAAGTTTCAAAGCCCAGAATATAATATTACCTTCTTACACAGAAAATTTTGGCTTGCTTTAGCTACATGTCTAGAAGTGCTAGAAATACTAGATTTGCTAACCCAATTTCAAGACAGCATTTTTGGGGCTGTATACACACACACACACACACACCTGTCTCTTTGAAAAAAAAAAATCATAGAAAAGTTTCAAAGCCCAGAATATAATATTACCTTCTTACACAGAAAATTTTGGCTTGCTTTAGCTACATGTCTAGAAGTGCTAGAAATACTAGATTTGCTAACCCAATTTCAAGACAGCATTTTTGGGGCTGTATACACACACACACACACACACACACACACACACATATACACACATATATGCAGCTCAGCTGTGCATTATCAAGAGCCCAGAAAATGTGTGTATGTGTATATATGTATATATATAAAGTGAAATTTGCTCAATCATCATGTCTGATTGTTTGTAACCCCATGGACTGCCAGGTTCCTCTGTCCATGGGGTTCACCAAGCAAGAAAACTGGAGTGGGTAGCTATTCCCTTCTCCAGGGGATTTTCCCAACCCAGGGATTGAACCCAGCTCTCCCACATTGCAGGCAGATTCTTTACAAGCTGAACCACCAGGAAAAATCATATATATATTAGATTGGCCAAAAAAATATTTGTTCCGATTTTTTTTAACCGCTTGTGGAAAAGTCTTAATGGACTTCTTAGCCAACACAATACATATATTATGTGTATATACTCTTTTTTTTTAGTCACTAAGTCATGTCCAACTCTTTGTGACCCCACAGGACTATAGCACTTGAGGCTCCTCTGTCCATGGGATTTCCCAGGCAAGAATACTGCAGTGGGTTGCCATTTCCACCTCCATGGGATCTTCCCAACCCAGGGATTGAGCCCACATCATCTGTATTGCAGGCAGATTCTTTACTGCTGAGCTACCAGGGAAGTCCATGTTTGTATATATGTATTCCGTTCCGTTCAGTCGCTCAGTCGTGTCCGACTCTTTGCGACCCCATGGACTGTAACCGACTAGGCTTCTCCATCCGTGGGATTCTCCAGGCAAGAATACTGGAGTGGATTGCCATTTTATACATACTCTCTCTATATATATGTATATGTGTATATATATATAATTGTTGTTTTGTTTATTGTTCATCTATATTTCTAGGGAGCAGTCCTTTGGGGTTGTAGTATGGGGAGTACTTCTAAGCCCGATGTGTGTGTGCTTAGTTGCTCAGTTGTGTCCATCTCTTTGTGACCCCATAGACTGTAACTGCCAGGCTCCTCTGTTCATGGGGATTCTCCAGGCAAAAATACTGAAGTGGGCTGACTTTCCCTTCTCCAGGGGATCTTCCCAACCCAGGGAATGAACCCAGGGGTCCTGCATTACAGGTGGATTCTTTCCTGTCTGAGCCACCAGGGAAGCCCAAGCCCAACGTAGGCCAGCCTTTTAAGTCCTTAACTCCAGGTTTTGTGTTTTGATCCCTGAAAGGCTATTGAGCTGCAGCTTAGCAACTCAGCTCTTTCTTTTCATTCCCTAAATAGTCCCAGAGTACAAAAGTAACCTTGAATGTTGGGTTTGTTTTAAGTTGGATCCTCTCTTCCATTGATCTCAGCCTAGTAACTCTTTATGACTTATAAGTTATTTTATACATTAAAGAATATTTATTCTTAATATTTTATCTAGCTATTTTTAGTAATTTCAACTAAATGACTGGTCTGAATTAAGTAGTCTATCTCCATCAGTGTTTCCTGAGATTTTGTGGTTTCAGTGTGATTTCATATCCTCAGAAATGGTCATTGTAGTAAGGAGGATAGAGCATATTTTTTCATTTCCTTTAGTCCCCATAAAAAGTCTGCCTGCAATGCAGGAGAATCGGGTTCCATCCCTGAGTCTCAAAGACCCCCTGGAGAAGGGAATGAGTACCCACTCCAGTATTCTTGCCTGGAGAATTCATGGACAGAGGAGCCGGTCACTTTACAGTCCATGGGGTCGCAAAGAGTCAGACACGCCTAACCAACTAACATTTTCACTTTTTTTTTTTTTCACATAGTCCCCATACATTAAAGTATAGGCTTAGTCCCACTAATGATAATGAGTTCAGAAAAGAGATTGACTTTTGAAATCTATTAATATTTGTTTTAGATCAAATAAAGCTGTTAAACAAGTCAATATTCTGCCCACATATGAAAGAGTGAATTTTATAAGGCTTATATTATTATTCCCAATAAAATGTTTAGAGATTTTTTTTCTTTTCCTCTTGCTTAATGTTTATCATAAAGGCAAACCAATTTTTATGTGAAAATGCAATTGGGTTTGTCAAGTACATTACTGTAGAGATTGTTTGTGTGTGTGCTCAATTCTGTCCAACACTTTGTGACCCACCATGATTCTCTGTCCATGGGATTTTCCTGGCAAGAATATTGGAGCAGGTTGCCATTTCCTGTTCCATGGAATCTTCCCAACCTAGAGACAGATATGCATCTCCAGTGTCTTCTGCATTGCAGGAGAATTCTTTACTGCTGAGCCAATGGGGAAGCCGATAGAGATTGTTCAGCAATTTTTAATTTTATAGAAGATTATAAATTGGAAGGTAACTGGTGAAAATTGGTTTGACCACAAGGTACATACAGTGGTAATTGACCAAAGGCAATATTCCAAATTACCAAAAGTTAAATTATTGTTGTTCAGTCACCCAGTTGTGTCTGACTCTTTGCAGGTCCATGGACTGCAGCATGCCAAGCCTCCCTGTCCCTCACCATCTCCCAGAGTCTGCCCAAGTTCATGTTCACCACATCAGTGATGCCATCCAGCCATCTCATCCTCTGATGCCCTCTTCTCCTTCTGCCCTCAATCTTTCCCAGCAGGGACTTTTCCAATGAGTTGTCTGTTTGCATCAGATGACCAAAAGTTAAATTACCAAATACTAATTCACTAACATGATAGAGTGATCAGATATATTATTAAAATATTTAGATTGTCAGTATTTTAAAATTATAAGCAAAAGTAACAATTTGATATCCTCAATTACCAAGAAAGTTCAATCAAGCACAACATCAAATTTTTGATAATAAACTCTACTATATGTCTCAATCATATTTCTTTGCTCCTACTTCTTTGTCAAAAATGTAGATTATATAACTATGTGAAAATAAATTTTCCTTTTGATTTTGCCTCAGGACAATCCTGTTCTACTTTATGTCATTTGTTATTTTTTACAAACCATAATTTTAAAAGTGGCCTGGCAGGAATGGATTGATAATGATCCTTGGATTTATTTAGTATTATATCAGCAAATCTTTTAAATCACTTTTATTGGAAAAGGCAAAAAGATAGGACACTGGAAAATGAACTGCCCAGGTTGGTAGGTGACCAATATGCTACTGGAGATCAGTGGAAAAATAACTCCAGAAAGGATGAAGGGACAGAGCCAAAGCAAAAACAACACCCAGCTGTGGATGTGACTGGTGATAGAAGCAAGGTCCGAAGCTCTAAAGAGCAATATTACATAGGAACCTGGAATGTTAAGCCTATGATCAAGGCAAATTAGAAGTGGTTAAACAGGAGATGGCAAGCGTGAATGTCAGTATTTTAGAAATCAGTGAACTAAAATGGACTGGACCAGGTGAATTTAGCTCAGATGACCATTATATCTACTACTATGGGCAAGAATCCCTTAGGAGAAATGGAGTAGCCATCATGGTCAACAAGAGTCCAAAATGCAGTACTTGGAGGCAATCTCAAAAACAGCAGAATGATCTCTGTTTGTTTCCAAGGCAAACCATTCAATATCACAGTAATCCAAGTCTATGTCCCGATCATTAACACTGAAGAAGCTGAAGTTGAATGGTTCATTGAAGACCTACAAGGCCTTTTAGAACTAACACCCAAAAAAGATGTCCTTTTCATTATAGGGGGCTGGAATGCAAAAGTAGGAAGTCAAGAAACACCTGGAGTAACAGGCAAATTTGGCCTTGGAGTATGGAATGAAGCAGGGCAAAGGCTAATAGAGTATTGCCAAGAGAATGCACTGGTCATAGCAAACACACTCTTCCAACAACACAAGACTCTACATATGGACATCATCGGATGGCCAACACTAAAATCAGATTGATTGTATTCTTTGCAGCCAAAGATGGAGAAGCTCTATACGGTCAGCAAAAACAAGACTGGGAGCTCACTGTGGCTCAGATCATGAACTCCTTATTGCAAAATGCAGACTTAAATTGAAGAAAGTGGGGAAAACCACTAGACCATTCAGGTATGACCTAAATCAAATCCCTTATGATTACACAGTGGAAGTGAGAAATAGATTTAAGGGACTAGATCTGATAGACTGAATGCCTGATGAACTATGGAGGTTCATGACATTGTACAGGAGATAGGGAGCAAGACCATCTTCAAGAAAAGAAATGCAAAAAAGCAAAATGGCTGTCTGAGCAGGCCTTACAAATAGCTGAGAAAAGAAGAGAAGTGAAAAGCAAAGGAGAAAAGGAAATATATACCTATTTGAGTGCAGAGTTCCAAAGAACGCCAAGGAGAGATAAGAAAAAATTCCTTGGTGATCAGTGCAAAGAAATAGAGGAAAGCAATAGAATGGGAAAGACTAGAGATCTCTTCAAGAAAATTAGAGATACCAAGGGAACATTTCATGCAAAGATGGGCTCAATAAAGGACAGAAATGGTATGGACCTAACAGAAGCAGAAGATATTCAGAAGAGGTGGCAAGAATACACAGAAGAACTGTACAAAAAAGATCTTCATGACCTAGATAATCATGAAGGTGTAATCACTCACCTAGAGCCAGACATCCTGGAATGCGAAGTCAAGTGGGCCTTAGGAAGCTTCACTATGAACAAAGCTAGTGGAGGTGATGAAATTCCAATTGAGCTATTTCAAATTCTGAAAGTTGATGCTGTGAAAGTGCTGCACTCAATATATCAGCAAATTTGGAAAGCTCAGCAGTGGCCACAGGACTGGAAAAGGTCAGCTTTCATTCCAATCCCAAAGAAAGGCAATGCCAAAGAATGCTCAAACTACTGCACAACAGCACTCATCTCACACAATAGCAAAGTAATGCTGAAAATTCTTCAAGCCAAGCTCCAGCAATATGTGAACTATGAACTTCCAGATGTTCAAGCTCAATTTAGAAAAGGCAGAGGAACCAGATATCAAATTGCCAACATCTACTGGATCATGGAAAAAGCAAGAGAGTTCCAGAAAAACATCTATTTCTGTCTTATTGACTATCCCAAAGCCTTTGACTCTATAGATCACAATAAACTGTGGAAAATTCTGAAAGAGATGGGAATATAAGACCACCTGAACTTCCTCTCGAAAAATCTGTATGCAGGTTAGGAAGCAACAGTTAGAACTGGACATGGAACAACAGATTGGTTCCAAATAGTAAAAGGAGTACGTCAAGGGTATATATTGTCACCCTGTTCATCTAACTTCTATGTAGAGTACATCATGAGAAATGCTGGGCTGGAGGAAGACTAGCTGGAATCAAGATTGCTGGGAGAAACATTAATAACCTCAGATATTCAGATGACACCACTCTTATGGCAGAAAGTGAAGAAGAACTAAAGAGCTTCTTGAGGAATGTGAAATAGGAGAGTGACAAGTTGGCTTAAAGTTTAACTGAGGGTTGTTTCATATAGGAGAGGAAGCTAATGAGTGTGGGGCCTGCCCTAATTTTTTATTATTTCAACTACAGTAGATCATAAATTAAACCATTCATTTAGTAATTGATCTCAGAAAACTAAGATCATGGCATCTGGTTCCATCATTTCATGGCAAATAGATGGGGAAACAGGGGAAACAGTAGCTGACTTTATTTTTCTGGGCTCCAAAATCACTGCAGATGATGATTGCAGCCATTAAATTAAAAGCTGCTTACTCCTTGGAAAGAAGGTTATGACCAACCTAGATATCATATTAAAAAGCAGAGATATTACTTTGCCAAGAAAGGTTCCTCTATTCAAGGCTATGATTTTTCCAGTAGTCATGTGTGGATGTGAGAGTTGGACTGTAAAGAAAGCTGAGCCCCGAAAATTGATGCTTTTGAATTGTGGTGTTGGAGAAGACTCTTGAGAGTCCCCTGGACTGCAAGGAGATCCAATCAGTCTATCTTAAAGGAGATCAGCCCTGGGTGTTCACTGGAAGTACTGATGTTGAAGCTGAAACTCCAATACTTTGGCCACCTGATAAGAAGAGCTGACTTATTTGAAAAGGCTCTGATGCTGGGAAAGACTGAGGGCAGGAGGAGAATGGAATGACAGAGGATGAGATGGTTGGATGGCATCACTGACTTAATGGATATGAGTTTGAGTGAACTCCAGGAGTTGGTGATGGAAAGGGAGACCTGGGGTGCTACATTCATGTGGTCGCAAAGAGTTGGACAAGACTGGGCGACCCAACTGAACTGAACTGATATACGGCATTTGTATTCTATTCAGCAAATGGCCATAGTACTTCCTATTCTGCTTGTTGAAACATTGAATTCACTTAAGACATATATTCTTCAGTGGAATAAAGATATTTAATGTGAAATAAAATATATCAAAGCACTTATACTCTTACATATCCAAACTCAAGTTACTTTTTCTCTATCAGTTCTGTGTATAACTTCAAATACAAAAAGGAATACAAATTCATGAACTAGTTTTTTGCAAGTAATCATCTTTTCTATTCTTTATCTTTCAAATACTTGCTGATATCTACTTCACGGTTTCATTATAGTTTGCATTTGCACCACTCTTTACATGACTACATTGTAGAAAAGTGTATGTTAAGAGTTGTAACTATTGCTCTCATTTATTTATAAGGAAACTCCAGTGCAAGAAAGTAAATGTCACATGACTGTTCAGATTCAGAACTGGTGCTCCCTCTAAGACCCCTAGATTGTTTTTCCCCCAACTTCCCCTACATTACACTAGAGATTTCAACCGTCGTGGGATGATTTATGTAAATTATGCATTGACATTTTTGAGAGAGTTCCTAAAATTTCTTTTTAATGAGTGATATAAATATAGCACATGAGATAAGTTTTTTAATGTCTTAGGTTAATTCTCTAGCATCAATTACTTCCATAAATTGATTCAAAGTTTTCTGCCTTTCTTGATGGTCATGGAATAATTCTGTAGGTAATAAAGTTGTATTTAATTTAGCCATTCATGGAACTCTTGGAAGAATATTTTATGTTTAGTTTGCATGGCATGGTGACATTTAAAATTTGATTTTAGAAATCAAATCTCCAAGAACTGTAACTAGCAGTAAGTCCTTTACATAACCCAAGGGTTGTTTGGTTTTGATTAGTTTTACTTGACTTCATTTGGTTTCAATTAAACCTTGAGACAGGCCAGTGACTTTCATGAATAATGTGGGTTTCTCAAGTTAGAAAATAATTCTTCTGTGTGGAAAAGTGTAATATTTTCTTCATTGGGATGAATAAATATCAATTCAAAGACAATTTCAGAAGATTTCATAATCAGGATGCATAGTGAGATTTTTTTCTATCGAAGAGTTTCATGTTATTTTTTTGTATATTGATTCTTTATGTTGTTAGATGATAAAATGAAAATCACTCTATATGCTTCCAAAACAATAAAATATATGCAATCATATAATTGTAAAAACCTTTTATATTTAATGACATATTGTGGAAAGCAATTTGATTTTAAAAATAAGTGGTGATTCTAGTGAATTCAGGGAATTCTTTAATTCATGTGCTTTATGAAAGCCTTTATTTCAATATTACACAATCATAGGTTGTGTTTGAGACCATTTACTTAAGTCTTCTGTTACCTAGAATATAATCTACCAGTAAAATAGCTCTCTGGATATTAGTTTAAAATAATGCATATTATTCATTTGAGAAGGGAGACAGAATAAGCACACTGAGCAGCACTCTTTGAGGTCATTTTATTATTTGCCTTAAAAAAGAGAGATGTGGTCCTCAGAGAAAAACCATGGGTATAAGTTTTTTTACAATTTCCAAATATTTACTTCATTCTGAAAAAAAGTACTTTGGAATCCTAAGATTTTATTTTTAAAAAGCCTATGTTGACAAGCATAGATAAACACAAAACAAACTCAGAAATGGTGCTACTGGTGATAAAAAAATTCAAATTTCTCTTTGTTTAAATTTATGACTCCCTGGGTTCAGATAATACTTCCCAGAATCAAATACCCTACCATATAATTTAAGGTTATGTCAAAAACATTGCAATTATAAATACAGGACACAGGAAGAAAAAAAATGGATATAAGAATTTAAGGACATTATAATAATATTGTTTTATGTTGTTATCATCAAATGAAGAAATTAATATATATATGAATATTCTGCCCCAAAACAGTATGTCTGTAGAATTTTGAACTGGCAAATAAGTTTGTTCAAAAATGCAAAAAAATTTATTATTTACCACCCTGAAACCAACAGCAAATCGTTTATTGCATGTGTCTTCCAATTCTGCGATTTTAACATAGCAAATATTTAATATTTGCAAGTTATTTTTAAATTGCATTCTTGAAATATTGGCTTCTAGGATATAAATATCAATAGCCTCCACACATATTTTTGTTGAAAGTTGTTTATTAATACCATGTGTGGTGACATAAATGAAAATTAATGACATCTGGCATCCCTGTGAATAAAGTCTTTACATATTTACTTGTATTTAAATAAATAGCATGGGGAAAAAAGCACTGACTTCATATTCATACTGCTGATACTGGGGTTTAAGTTTTGCCATGAATTTGCACTGTGTATTTCTGTATTTCTCATTCATCAAATGAAAGAGCTAGAAGCGCTCAACGATTTCCCCATATTGCACATTCTATTAGTTAAGTATATTTTGGCCAGCCTAGGATTATGCAAGCTTAATATTTATAGTATGATACCATGTCAATTTCTTAATTATTTTTGACTTTGTAACTTATAAATTCATCCTTAAGGAAGTAAAACTAATTGAATTGGCAAAAATTTTTATTCAATATTTCACTATTTCAAAATGAACAGAATTTGGTTTCTCGATAGGCCAGTTCAGTTCAGTTCCTCAGTCGTGTCTGACTCTTTGCAACGCCAAGGAATGCAGCATGCCAGGCTCCCCTGTCCATCACCAATTCCTGGAACTTACTCAAACTCATGTTCATCAGGTCGGTGATGCTATCCAACCATCTCATCCTCTGTCATCCCCTTCTCCTCCCATTTTCAATCTTTCCCAGCATCAGGGTCTTTCAAATGAGTCAGTTCTTCCCATCAAGTGGCCAAAGTATTGGAGTTTCAGCTTCAGCATCAGTCCTTCCAATGAATATTCAGGACTGATTTCCTTTAGGATGGACTGGTTGAATCTCCTTGCAGTCCAAGGGACTCTCAAAAGTCTTCTCCAACACCACAGTTCGAAAGCATCAATTCTTCTGTACTCAGTTTTCTTTATAGTCCAACTCTCACATTCATGACTATTGGAAAAACCATATTTTTACTGGACAGGCCTGTGTTGGCAAAGTAATGCCTGCTTTTTAATATGCTGTCTAGGTTGGTCATAACATTTCTTCCAAGGAGTAAGCGTCTTTTAATTTCATGGCTGCAGTCACCATCTGCAGTGATTTTGGAGCCCCCAAAATAAAGTCAGCCACTGTTTCCACTGTTTCCCCATCTATTTGCCATGAAGTGATGGGACCAGATGCCATGATCATAGTTTTCTGAATGTTGAGTTTTAATCCAAATTTTTCACTCTCTCTCCTCTTTCACTTTCATCAAGAGGCTCTTTAGTTCTTCTTCAATTTTTGCCATAAGGGTGGTGTCATCTGTATATCTGAGGTTATTGATATTTCTCCCGGCAATCTTAATTCCAGTTTGTGTTTCATCCAGCCTCGCATTTCACATGATGTACTCTGCATATATGTTAAACAAGCAGGGTGACAATATGCAGACTTGATGTACTCCTTTCCCAATTTGGAACCAGTCTGTTATTCCATGTTCAGTTATAACTGTTGCTTCCTGACCTGCATACAGATTTCTCAGGAGTCAGGTCAGGTAGTCTGGTATTCCCATCTTTTGAAGAATTTTTCACAGTTTCTTGTGATCCACACAGTCAAAGGTTTTGGCATAATCAATAAAGCAGAAATAGATGTTTTTCTGGAACTCTCTTGCTTTTTTGATGATCTAGCAGATGGCGATTTAATCTCTGGTTCCTCTGCCTTTTCTAAAACCAGCTTGAACATCAGGAAGTTCACAGTTCACATATTGCTGAAGCCTGGCTTGGAGAATTTTCAGCATTACTTTGCTAGTGTGTGAGATGAGTGCAATTGTGCAGTAGTTTGAGCATTCTTTGGCATTGCCTTTCTTTGGGATTGGAATGTAAACTGACCTTATCCAGCCCTGTGGCCACTGCTGTGTTTTCCAAATTTGCTGGCATATTGCATGCAGTATTGTCACAGCATCATCTTTTAGGATTTGAAATAGCTCAACTGGAATTCCATCACCATCCAGCACTAGCTTTGTTAGTAGTAATGTTTCCTAAGGCCCACTTGACTTCGCATTCCAGGATGTCTCGCTCTAGGGGAGTGATCATAGCATCATTGTTATCTGAGTCATGATAACCTTTTTTTTGTATAATTCTTCCGTGTATTCTTGCCACCTCTTCTTAATATCTTCTGCTTCTGCTCGGTCCATACTATTTCTGTCCTTTATTGTGCCCCTCTTTGGATGAAATGTTCCCTTGGTATCCTAATTTTGTATAGGCCAAAGAGTGCCTGTTAATCCACTAAAGTGTTTTGAGGGCCTCTTGTTTTATTTTGCAGATACTGGTCAAGACCTTAGTGTCCTAAGGATTATAAATTTAAGAAATTAATATACATGGACTTTGACCCTAATTTATTCCTCTAGCTAGAAAGGTGACAAAATTCAGTGTGATAGAATGATTATCAGTTCAAATTTTCATTAACAGTAAATCTCAATTTTATTGATTCAGAATTCATCTCAGGTTTGTAAAACTAAGCTGGTACTCCTTTCAGTAAAAATGGAAACATTTTATTTAGAAAATGATCTTGTGTGATCCATTTCAGCATGTCAATGAGAAGAGAGATTGATATAACTGTTTCTTTTCACATGTAGAGAAGTATAAACTTGAACATAAAAGGCTCCATTGAATTAAATTTCCTTGTCTTGAAACAAAAGGAACTAGAAGGTGGTGACTGATACGTCCACTGGTGTGTCAGAGGTGCATTTCATCAGCTGCTTACTTTCATGCTGCCTTCAAGAGTTATAATGATCATCAGAATGGGGAAAATGTGTTAGTGAGTAACTGGGAAATGAAAGGTGTGGATGACATTCACCACAGGTATGCACTTGACCACTTTTTTTTTTTTTGGATGGATTAATGAAAGGATGCAGAACCCGGGTTTTCTAAAAGCACTAAGTTCCTTCTAACCCATCAGGATAGGGAAATGAAAATCAACTGCACTCTATCTTCCTAACCACTTTTATTTTTGGTTGTAGTTATGTAAAAATCTTTGCTCTTAAAAAAATAAAGATTTGGCCAAGTCATGAGATCAACTCAGGATTTCATTGGAACCCAGATTTTGGATAGCCGCATTTTTTCAAAATGTCCAGTAGACTGAATTGCTTCTCTGGCTTCTAACACCAACCACTAATGCCAAGAACACTGGAGTAGAAGCAGGCAGTCACTAAAACACAATAGGATTTATTCCTACATCCTGGTTTTAAAGAGATCTTAAAAAATCAGGTATCTTGCTGTAGAAGTATCCACAAACCTTTTTCAAATACCTACGAGTAATCTTTAGCTCGACACACTAGTCCATTCCATTCACACAAAGAGATTCTCAGCTCTAAGTTCTCTCACTTGGAGAGGATGAAATGATCAAAAAGTACGGTCTGGATTTTGCCTTTTAGAAAACCTTTCCAAGGAATGAAATTGAACTTTTGGAATAATGTGAAACAGTGAAATATAGACTTTTTGTTAACCTCACTAGAAAGCTGATTAAGGGTATATGTTTCTGTATTAACTGAAAGAAATTTATTTTTTCCTTAAGCTCAGTTCAGTCACTCAGTCACGTCTGACTCTTTGCAACTCCATGGACTGCAGCATGCCAGACTTCCCCGTTCATCACTAACTCCTGGAGCTTGCTCAGACTCACGTCCATTGAGTTGGTGATGTCATCCAACCATCCCTGATAGCTCAGTTGGTAAAGAATCTGCAATGCAATGCAGGGACCCTGGTTCGATTCCTGAGCCAGGAAGATCCTCTGGAGAAGGGATAGGCTACCCACTCCAGTATTTATAGGCTTCCCTTGTGGCTCAGCTGGAAAAGATTCTTCCTGCAATGTGGGAAACCTGGGTTGGATCCCTGAGTTGGGAAGATACCCTGGAGAAAGAAACAGCTACCCACTCCAGTATTCTGGCCTAGAGAATTCCATGGACTGTATAGTCCACAGGGTTGCAAAGAGTCAGACATGACTGAGCGACTTGCACAAACATAAACAAACTAGCAATCTAACCATCTCATCCTCTGTCGTCCCCTTCTCCTGCTTTCTATCTTTCCCAGCATCAAGATCTTTTCCAATGAGTCAGTTCTTCCCATCAGGTGGCCAAAGTATTGGAGCTTCAGCTTCAGCATCAGTCCTTCCAATGAGTATTCACATACAATACAAAACAAGCGATTATAATGTGAAATAACTGTCCTTTTGTCAGCTTCAAAGATTTTAGAGCCATTATTATAACCACCCTACATATTATTTGGAGGGTGGCCTTGAGCTAGGAGCCAGAAAGTCTGAGTTACGGTCATGAATCTGGCATGCACTCCTTATATTACCTTTGCCATCACCTCTTCTGGAAGAGATCATTAGTTCTAATCAAATATCCATGTGCTCACCAACATTTTCTGGCATCCCCTGTGCTGAGGTTGGAGTCATGTCCCAGGGATGATTGTCACTTCCAATCTGAGGGAGTTAAGTTAACCTGGATAAGTTTTCAGTGATCTATGTCTGCAAAGCAGTAAAAAAAGGATTCCAAATGGGACAGCTGCAAGATGGAAGCAAAGAGATCTCTGAGTTGTAAAAGCAGAAAAAAGCCACTTGCTCATTATGACATGAGCAAGGAGTAAATCTTTATTGTGTCAAGCCACTCCAAACTGGGAGTCATTTGTTACCATAGCACAACTTCCCCTCTGCTGATTAGTATCTCTCTGGGAGTCATTGAAAACTGAGGGGTCTGGAGATTTCTAGACTCAATCTGTCCCAGATTGAATTCTTGAGATTCTTTGGGACATATGGCCTTCATTTTACAAGAGAAGGAATGGAGAAGTTTGGAGAGAATTGACTACGGTCACAAAGTTAAGTTTGGGGCTGTATTGCAAAATGTATTTCTCTGAAATCCTGTAGATTCATATTTCCCAGCTATATTTCCCCACTACTCATAGCTTAACTATGGAACCATTCAAATCAGTTATTAATAAAATACAAAATTGACTTTTCCTGGCTAGTAGGTTTTGTTCACTTAAACATGATGTAATTCTTGATGCGATGAATGATAGTGCATTCAAAATCCTGACTTTCAACCCAGGGATTTTTCTATCAGACTCTATTGTCTGGTAGTATATATATAATATATACATATTATGCAAAAAATTGGACACTGCATATATATATATATAATGTCCATTTTTATTGTAGTTGTTGAGTTGCTAAGTCATGTCCAACTCTTTGATTGCACAGACTGCCGCATGCCAGGCTTCCTGTTCCTTCACCATCTCCCAGAGTTTGCTCAAACTCATGTCTCTTGAGTTACTAATCCAATCCAATTGTCTCATCTTCTGTCATCCTCTTCTCCTCCTGACTTCAATTTTTCTCAGCATCAGGGTCTTTTTCAATGGGTGGGCTCTTTGCATTAGGTGCTAAAGAACTGGAGCCTCAGCTTCTGCATTAGTCCTTCCAATGAATATTCAGGGTTGATTTCCTTTAGGATTAACTGGTTTGATTTTCTTGCTGTCCAACTGTCCAAGGGACTTTTAAGAGTTTTCTCCAGCACTACAATTTGAAAGCACCACTTCCTTGGCAAGTCCATATTTTATGGGCAAAAAAACCCAACAAAAAACAAATACCATCTCCCTTCTTAGTTCTAAGACAGTTGCAAGAACCCTGTGATAGAATCCAGGCTGTTTTACACTAATTAGTATTTAGAAAAATTGCTTTTGTGACAAGTGATAGTTTCTTATCTTTGGTAGCCAGTGTGAACATGACTATGGTCAAAATGGTTAAGCATCAGAATGAAAATTAAGTAAATGTTTACAATATACTTAAAACAAGCCTAGCACAGAATTAACAATAAATAGGTGTTTGTTAAGTAAAACAAGTAAATACAGTGATAATGATGGATCATGGGCTCTGAGAGTTAGAATCTAGTTGGCTTCCCATCTAATCTTCCTCTTGTAGTTCCACAGATTTGTGGTATCTAGTTTCTATTTGATCATTTTTTGGTGCTAGGAGATATAGATGTGTATTATGTGGTACTATCTTTTTATTCAGGACCCATTATCCCAATTATAGGTGAACAAACAGGCGTGGAGGTGTTGAGAAGTTTATCCAAGGTGGTGGTGGTGGTTGTTCAGTTGCTAAGTCCGTGTCTGACACTTTGCCACCCCGTGGACTGCAGTACGCCAGGCTTTCCTGTCCCTCACTATCTGCTTGAGTTTGCCCAGGTTCATGTCCATTGAGTCGATGATACTATCCAACTATCTCATGCTCTGCCACTCTCATCTTCTTTTGCCTTCAACCTTCCCCAGTGTCAGGGTCTTTTCCAATGAGTTGGCTCTTCACATAAGGTGGCCAAGTACTGGAGCTTCAGCTAACCCAAGGTTACACAGCAAGTAAGGCTCTACCTAGGAAGTTCACAGTCTTGCCAATATTACTCTTTCTGTTAGTAGTAGCGGGCTTCCCTGGTGGCTCATTCGGTGAAGAATCTGACTGCAATGCAGGAGACCCAGGCTCAGGCTCTTGGTTGGGAAGATCCCCTGGAGAAGGAAATGGCAACACACGCCAGCATTCTTGCCTGGGAGGATCCCACGGACAGAGGAGCCTGACAGACTACAGCCCATGGCGTCGCAAAGAGTCGGACACGGCTGAGCAACTAAACCACTACCACCGTTAGTAGCAGTAGGTGTAGTAGTGTTGAATGCTAGCCTACAAGTTCTGACATTCATTTCCCACAAGGTAGGAATGACTTGAGCCTGTCATTCCTGTGGGCTAAGGTTATTTCACTCCAAAGGAGCAGCATTTTTTTTTTTTTTTTAATTCAAACTACTAATTCTTAACCGACTGTCTAGTCAAAGTGAAAGTGAAGTGAAGTCGCTCAGTCGTGTCCGACTCTGCGACCCTATGGACTGTAGCCCACCCAGCTCCTCCACCCATGGGATTCTCCAGGCAAGAATACTGAAGTGGGTTGCCATTTCCTTCTCCAGGGGATCTTCCTGACCCAGGGATCGAACCCAGGTCTCCCACATTGCAGGCAGATGCTTTAACCTCTGAGCCACCAGGGAAGCCCCCAAGGCTATGGTTTTTCCTGTGGTCATGTATGGATGTGAGAGTTGGACTGTGAAGAAGGCTGAGCGCCAAAGAATTGATGCTTTTGAACTGTGGTGTTGGAGAAGACTGCTGAGAGTCCCTTGGACTTCAAGGAGATACAACCAGTCCACTCTGAAGGAGATCAGCCCTGGGATTTCTTTGGAAGGAATGATGCTAAAGCTGAAACTCCAGTACTTTGGCCACCTCATGCGAAGAGTTGACTCATTGGAAAAGACTCTGATGCTGGGAGAGATTGGGGGCAGGAGAAGAAGCAGACGACTGAGGATGAGATGGCTGGATGGCATCACTGACTCGATGAACGTGAGTCTGAGTGAACTCCAGGAGTTGGTGACGGACAGGGAGGCCTGGCGTGCTGCGATTCATAGAATCGCAGAGTTTGATACAACTGGGCGACTGAACTGAACTGAGCTGAACTAATTCAATTATTTAATAATCTGTGCAAGAATTTTGTCAGGGAGTCACATATGTCTTTTCTTTGGCCTTTTTGAAGTATTTTCCCCAATGGCTATGGTGTGTACCTCTCTAGGCATCTCAAAGAAAAGTACTGCAGCATACTGAATGTTTGTTTGTTGTATAAGTACTAAAGAAAGGCGGATAAAAATGAGTTCTCTCGTAGTCTAATTAGCACTTCAGTAGGTATTCAAGTGTTTAAAAGCTTCCATCATTACTATATCTTGCTTCTGGGAGATTTTGGTTTTCTCTATTAGGAGAGCACCATATAAATTCTATCACTGTGTAGATTGTAATTTGCTCAAACAATTGTCACTTATGTTCTCATCATTTACTAAAAATCTTACCATTCTGCTTCTCTGTTTCAGAGTTGAATCTTAATTCCAGTCCTTCCTTCTACATTACTTCTATAAAATCTAATTTTTGGTTTGTTTTTGTGATACTGATTAAGATTTTACCTTGTCATCATTGTATTCTAGGCATGAACCTATCAAGTGTCTCAGAGATAGTCATTAGATTGTATATTTGCCTTATGTTAAAAACTGAAGCTTACATTTTTAAAATAACTGTATTCAATGCATTGCTATCCTTGGCAATTGAGGCCATGACACTCTCACATTTCATTTTAATAAACCACATCATTTTTTTTTTTCCCCTGGGACCAAATGCTGTCTTCTCATAGGTATATTTTTCTAACCCTAATATGATTATAATTTCCTCCTAATTTTTGCAATTCTTTATCTCCTTAGGGATATACAATGGAAATATGTGGAAAAATGGAAAGCATATTGGCTTTGGGTCTGAAATCTAGCTTTAATATTTGGTTCCCGTGTGATACTGAACATATTTAATTTCCCTGAACTGCATTTTCCCTTTGCATAAAAGGTGCATAATATTCAATATAGGATAGAAATCAAAAGCACAAACTCTGAATCTGTGATGCCTAGTCTGAAGCTTGGCTCTGCCATTTTCCTGTGTTACCTTTGGCAAATTAGTTAACTCTTGGTGGCTCAGTTTCCACAATGGAAAGTGAGGAAATAATATCAAACTCATATGGTGATTGTGAGGAATAAACACACACACACACACACACATGCATACACACACTTGCTTTGCCTTTCAGATTATGATGAAGACTCATGATAAAGCTTGATATACTGGCACCCTGTAAGTGGTGGTGGTGATGACTGTTATTTGTGTGTGTATGGTGATGCTTTAAGTGTAGCTCAGGGGATTGTAAACTTTTTTTGAAAAAGGTCAATGAATGTTTTGGGCTTTGCGGCACATTTACTCAACTGTACCATCATATAGCAACAATAACTGTAAAGAACATGTAAATAAATGGCCATAGCTTTGTCCCAATAAAATTTCATTTACTAAAAATAGGCTTCAGGCTATGTTTGTAAATCATAATTTACCAACCTCTGATTGAACTGATATCTAACATGCAAATTTGATGACATCAAGCAATTATGCCTTCTCTTCCCAAGTTACATATAGTCAGTCTTTATTGTTTTGTACTTGCACTTTGTGTCTCTGCTGGAGTCTGACAAGTTTCTATTTTCAGTGGTTTGACAAACAAGCATTCCTAGCTGTGTGCTAAAGTCAGTCTTCCACTGTTCCTTTAGACATAATAAATAGAATTAACAACAATATTTTAGAATCATACCTGCTCATAATAAAATGAGCTTCTATAGTTTATCATGATCTCTGTTGAGTATTTAATCTTACAACTGCTTTTTCAGGAAAAACGTTTAAATCCTGCTCCTTTTCTCCAGGGTCTTGCGCTCCTTCACAATATTCTGTCATATCAATGCATAGTTCATGTACTACGGACAATGGTCAGTGTTATGGGTCTTGATTTATTGGAATCTTCATATTAACATTAATTTATTGCAGCCCAAATATTGCCTTTGACTTAGATCTATGTCATAGTTTCTAAGTATAAATCACTACGTGTATGCTAAGTCACTTCAGTCTATTCCTTTGCGACACTGTGGACTATAGCCTGCCAGGCTCCTCTGTTCATGGGATTCTCCAGGCAAGAATACTGGAGAGGTTGCCATGCCCTCCTCCGGGGATTCTTCCCGACCCAGGAGTCAAACCTGTGTCTCCTGCGGCTCCTGCGTTACAGGCAGATTCTTTACCATTGAGCCACTGGGGAAGCCTATAAATCATTATCTTCTTCAATATATAGTATGTGCAATTTCAATTGGTGAAACTGAAGACACATTTGCACTCAAAAGCATCTTAAGATTGGCATACATTGTTCTGGTGCACATGCTAATGTGCTTCTGAATACAAGGAGCATGATTGATTAAGAGGTTCAACTTCCGTGTCTTGAAATCCATCACTGCTTCTGTATCAGGCTTCCCATAGGCTGCTTGTCACCAACAACTGAATACAGAAGGGAGGCCCTTTTCTGGGAGATCTGTAGCTCACCTATCGAACAACTTTGGCCCAAGTATTCCCCAGTAGACTTTGCCAAACTCTTGGAACTCACACTATTGTGTAATATACTAAGAAGTACTTTCCTTCTGTCTTTGCCTTATCTAGAGCCAGACCTATATCATATATGATGGCTCTACACACCTCTCCAGTCTTCCTCATAGACATTGCCCCTAATAAATCACTTTATCATATGTCTTCTAGTCTTTCAGTCCTGTCAGACTCTGTGGGACCCCATGCACAGTAGCTTGCCAGGCTCCTGTGCCAAAGGAATTCTCCAGGTAAGAATACTTGAGTGGGTTTCCAGTTCCTTCTCCAAGGGATCTTCCCAATCCAGAAATTGAACCCGAGCCTCCCACATTACAGGTAGACTCTTTACTATCTAAGCTACCAGAGAAGCTTGCTGATTTTGACCTGGGGTCTGCTTCTAGGTAATCTATCAAATGGCAGACCTAAAATTAGAAGTATTATTTTGCTATCAATTTTTGGAGACAAGCAAATATTTTTAAAATAGAGAGCATTGTTCAAGAATCCAGAATATATATAAGCATGGAAACATTGTTGTGGGGGAGGCAAAGTAGAATAAAAAGCATATTTTCAAGGAAAAGTGAGGATTTCGTTAAGATTTTGGTTGTAAAATGATTCATGCAAGACATGGACTAACTTGTGCCTTGTAAATACTTTCAAGAATTGAAGGACCTCATATTTCTTCATGGAAATTGATAAAAATCAACTGATTTTGATTAAAAAGTAGTAATAAGCATTTGTGGTAATTCTACTATTCACCAGGCACTGTAGATACTGTGCAATTGATTGGCAACATCCTAATGGCATCCCTTTCCAGTTAACTGTTTATAACCTGTGAAATAGCAGGCTTTTGTTATATTTTCCAAATCACTCTGTCATTTTTTTCTTAGGAAATTTATTTATTTTGACAGGTCTCCTAGATAAGAAAATTATGATGACTATTACCCAATAGCTTTATATTTGAAGGGGGGATCTTCTTTTAATTCAGTTCGATTCAGTTGCTCAGTTGTGTCTGACTCTGTGTGACCCCATGGACTGCAGCACTCCAGGCTTCCCTGTCCAACACCAACTCCTGGAGTTTACTCAAACTTATGTTCATTGAGTCGGTGATGCCATCCAACCATCTCATCCTCTGTCATCCCCTTCTCCTCCCACTTTCAGTCTTTCCCAGCATCAGGGCCTTTTCCAGTGAGTTAGTTCTTCCCATCAGATGACCAAAATATTGGAGTTTCAGTTTCAGCATCAGTCCT
Source organism: Cephalophus harveyi (assembly GCA_006410635.1). Taxonomy (NCBI): domain Eukaryota; kingdom Metazoa; phylum Chordata; class Mammalia; order Artiodactyla; family Bovidae; genus Cephalophus; species Cephalophus harveyi. The sequence goes on along the minus strand of SJYT01079346.1, from coordinate 64,040 downwards.
TTCCAGTGAATATTCAGGACTGGTTTCCTTTAGGATGGACTGATTGGATCTCCTTGCAGTCCAAGGGACTCTCAAGAATCTTCTCCAACACCACAGTTCAAAAGCATCAACTCTTCTGTGCTCAGTTTTCATTATAGTCCAACTCTCACATCCATACATGACCACTGAAAAAACCATAACTTTGACTAGACGGTCCTTTGTTGACAAAGTAATGTCCCTGCTTTTTAATATGCTAAGTTGGTCATAACTTGTCTTCCAAGGAGCAAGTGTCTTGAAAACTTAATTGATACAGCAACATATAAAAGAATTTATGCTTAAATAAGTGAAAATATAACATACAAAATTATATGTTCATTATGGTTACTGCATTAACATGTATTTATGTAAATGTATACAAAATTAGAGCTTCCCTGGTAGCTCAGCTGGTAAAGAATCTGTCTGTAATGCAGAAGACCCCGGTTTGATTCATGGGTCAGAAAGATCCCCTGGAGAAGGGATAGGATACCCACTCCAGTATTCTTGGGCTTCCCTGATGGCTCAGCTGGCAAAGAATCTGCCTGCCCAAAACGCTCTCTGACATAAATCACAGCAGGATCCTCTATGACCCACCTCCCAGAGAAATGGAAATAAAGGCAAAAAATAAACAAATGGGGCCTAATTAAACTTAAAAGCTTTTGCATAGTGAAAGAAACTATAAGCAAGGTGAAAAGACAGCCTTCAGAATGGGAAAAAATAATAGCAAATGAACCAACTGACAAAGAATTAATCTCAAAAATATACAAGCAGCTCATGTACCTCAATACCAGAAAAATAAAAGACTCAATCAAAAAATGGCCCAAAGATTTAAACAGACATTTCTCCAAAGAAGACATACAGATGGCTCACAAACACACGAAAAGATGATCAACATCAATTATTATCAGAAAAATGCAAATCAAAACCACAATGAAGTACCTTCTCACGCTGGTCAGAATAGATGCTATCAAAAAGTCTACAAACAGTCAGTGCTGGAAAGGGTGTGGAGAAAAGGGAACCTTCTTACACTGTTGATGGGAATGCAAACTAGTACAGCCACTATGGAGAACAGTGTGGAGATTCCTTAAAAAACTGGAAATAGAACTGCCATATGACCTAGAAATCCCACTGCTGGGCATACACACTGAAGAAACCAGAATTTGAAAGAGACACGTGTACCCCAATGTTCATCTCAGCACTGTTTACAATAGCTAGGACATGGAAGCAACCTAGATGTCCATCAACAGACGAATGGATAAGAAAGTTGTGGCACATATACACAGTGGAATATTACTCAGCCATTAAAAAGAATACATTTGAATCAGTTCTAAAGAGATGAATGAAACTTGAGCTGATTATACAGAGTGAAGTAAGTCAGAAAGAAAAACAGCAATACAGTATATTAACACATATGTATGGAATTAAGAAAGATGGTAACAATGACCCTATATACGAGGCAGCAAAAGAGATACAGATATAAAAAACAGACTTTTGGACTCTGTGGAAGAAGGTAGGGGTGGGATGATTTGAGAGAAAAGCAATGAAACATGTATATTACCATATGTGAAGTAGATCATCAGTCCAAGTTCAAGGCATGAAACAGGGCACTCAAAACTGTTGCACTGGGACAACCAGAGGGATGGGATGGGGAGGAATGTGGGAGGGGTTTCAGGATGGGGGACACATGCACACCCGTGGTTGATTCATGTCAATGTATGGCAAAAACCACCACAATATTATAAGGTAATTAGCCTTCAATTAAAATAAATTATAAAAAAAAACCTCCCTGAAATGCAGGAGACCTGGGTTCAATCCTGGGTTGGGAAAATCCCCTGGAGGAGGGCATGGCAACCCACTCCAGATTCCTTGCTTGGAGAATCCCTATGGTTAGAGGAGCCTGGTGGGCTATAATTCATGGGGTTGCAAAGAGTCAGACATGACTGAACGACTAAGCACAGCACATACAAAATTAGAAGTTCATAATAATAATACATATTTGTGTTATATGGTGGGACTGTGATTTAGTCCTTCTCAGATTTTGAAAATGTGCCTTGTATTGACGATTATGGTTTAAATATTAAACATTATAATCTAATCGAAACTTAAATATTGGGTGACCAACACATATATATATAAGAGTTTACAATTCTTTTGACAGTAGCCAATAAAATACTTGACTTTTTTGATTAGTAATTAGGTAATTAGGAAACAGTAGTTGCTATAGATATTTTACTTGAGAATCATTCCTTCTGAAGTAAAATAGTAACTTTTATTCTTATTTTGGAAAGCTCTGAGGGGTCTCAGTAATTTTAATTATTCTGTAGCAAATTTTATTGAAAATTTAAATTTTAAATATACTTGATTTCACTCTAATCATTCCTCATTCTCATATTTGCCCTTGGGACAAGATCCCCAAATTGGGTTTTGCTCTAAAAAAGGTTAATAGACTTGAATTATAGATAGAATACCATTTTTCTTGGCTAATATTTTAGTGTAAAAATAACTAAATGACATATTTCATGGTGTTTCACACTTCATAAAACACTTTCATTACATTATCTCCTTTTATTCTCCGAAGTTTGTTGGAATGCATGGTAGAGTTATTTCCATTTTACCAGATGAGTACACACAATTAAGGTTCAATGAAATCAGGGTTCAATCTTGATCTAACTCAAGGTAAATAGAAATCAATGGCAATCAAAATGTAAATGGAACATTCATATAAGAATGTATACTAGGAATAAACACACTAGGGAGAGTGGAATTTAACTCAAAGCTATAATCATTTATTTGATTTCTTTCAGGACCCTGTACTAATTAAATGATTCTCAGTTTTTTATATTGAAGTTTGAAAAGTTTAAAGAATGTTAGTTACAACAGTAGGAAAAGTGCAAAAATAAAAATCTTAGCCATAACCCACAAGTCCAAAGCAAACGTGATCAGTTTTATGCGTTTACTTTTTTTTTTATTTTTTCCTATAAGCAGTGATGATTGTATGAAAGGCATAATACTTTTCATGATAGAACCTCACATGCTTAGGAGGAGTAGGAGAAGAATGAGGTACATAGACCACAAAATGCAAAGGATCAAAGCCTTTTGTCTTTGTGGGTGAGATATTTTCAGAGAGTCTTCTATCTAGACTTCAAATCTAGCATAACCCTTCCTGTTTCCGAGCAGAGAAAAAACCCTGTTACAGAGAGCACAGAGAAAACATCAGTTCCTGGATAACAGTAGCTTTGAGGAGAGTAAATCTTTGGCTCAAACATTTCACAGACTTGCGAACCAGAAAATTAGGAACAGACAGTCACTAAAGCTAAAGAAATCCAGTTGCAAATTCTGTATTTGAGCAGTTGCAGACTGAATGAGTATGTTCACAGTAAACATAAGATTGTGTACTATGCTTTTTTATTTATATTGTACTATTTATAACTTATGAAAATTATACTCATCAAGTGATCTGGAAAAGATTCCATACTATGTTAGCTTTTAAAACATGGTCTTTTGATTTCAAGACATTTAACTTTTAAATGCCCTTGAAATGTATTTAGGTGAAGATTATGAGTAATGAGATTCAACAGAGTATTAACATTTTAATAAATAATCTTGTGATTTATTAAAGAATCATTTCTATTTCCTTGTCAATCATCCTTCTTAAATATTGAATACCTCTAAAGGCCTAGAATCAAACTATTTTAACCCAGTGAACTATGTATGGTTCTAATCCTGTGCCAGGGCCACACTTTTGAAACGAAATCCTACACGAACCCATTGCTATATCATTATCTGCCTCTCTACCTTTGGCATTTCCTCACATTGGTATGGAAACAATGTCTGTCCTCCTATGTAAGACCACCCCTACGTGCACCGGTTCTCTCAATCTATTCATCTCTGGAATTAAAGGACTGTGCTTCCCAACCTCATATCTCTGCTTCAAACTTAATTTTCCCCTCCCTGCTGGATCATTCCCAATGCATAGGAATATTCTGTACTGTATCCAATCTTACAAAAATAAATAACTCCCTTGACCCCACATGGCCAACTAGCCAAGCCACTTCTCTGCTCTCCTTTGAGATAAGACTAATCAAGAGTCCTTCAAACTCTCTGCCTCTAATTCCTTTCTTCCATTCTCCCATATATCTGTTCCAAGCAGGATTTTCTCCACAACATTCTAATGAAATAGCTCTTGTCAGAGTCACCAGTGACCCACACATTGCTGAACACAGCAGTCAGTTCTTGACTGCAGTCATCAGCAGCCACAGCAGTCATCTTACCCAAGCAGCATTCACTAGAATAAAACACTTCCTCACTCTTGAGTCCTTTCTTTGCTTGACTTCTGGGAATAAGCTGTCACTTGCTTTTCTTCCATAGCACTGGCCCCTCCTTTTTTCTTTTCTTTGCTGGCCCTTCCCTGTTCCTGTTTCCTAAGCCACTACTTCAAAATTTTAATATCTCTCACAATTTTTTGAACTTGGACTTTGGGTTCAGGTGACTCTTGTACTCCATTGGAATTGACACGGGTCATTTGATGCCATTCAGCTGGTGGCTGATCTGGTTGAAAGTTTTCAAGGCGATTTCACTCATGTGCTTGTTGCCTTGATGAGTATATCTAGAAGTCAGAGTTCAGCAGGGTTCCTCTACCTATTGACTTCTTCCAATAGTCTCTCCACTAGAGTGACTGGACTTTATTCTTGGAAGCTCTGACTCCAAGAGGCCAAAGAAAAAGCTGTCAGCCCTTTTCAGTCCAGGCCTGGAATTGGCATTGTGTCATCTCTGCTCTGTACTTTGTTGGTCACTGCAGGCACAGATTTAAAAGCAAAGGAAATGAGGTTACAATCATGGGGAAGAATATAAAATAATTTTCTGCCATCTTTAACTCTTCACATTCCTCAAACCCTTGCCTGATTAAATGTGAGAGTATCTCAGAGGTCAATCCTTAGATATTTTCTATTCAATATGTCTATTTTTTAATTAACTCATTCAGTTTCTTGGCTTTAAATATCATCTGTTACCCTATGATTCCCAAATAGCATTTCCACATTAAAGTCCAGAAATCAAGACTCTTTGATATCCAACTTATATCCATTATAGTTTCTCAGCCTCTGTACCTAGATCTCTAATGAACATCTCAAACTTGCCATGTTCAAAATAAAACTATTTATTCTTACCCTGAGATCTATCCTCTTCTCTTCCTTTTGTTTTTTCAGTCCAAAACCCTTGGGGTCATTCTTGACAGTTCACTTTCTCTCACATTCTATTTCTAATTCAGCAGAAAATTATCTTGGGATAATGATCAACATACATTCAGATTCTGGCTGCTTTATACAACTTTCACCACCACCACATTAAACATGGATATCACCAGATGGTCAACACCGAAAACAGACTGATTATATTCTTTGCAGCCATAGATGGAGAAACTCTATACAGTCAGAAAAAAGAAGAACAGGAGCTGACTGTGGCTCAGATCATGAACTTCTTATTGCCAAATTCAGACTTAAATTGAAGAAAATAGGGAAAACCATTGGGCCATTAAGTTATGACCTAAATCAAATCCCTTATGATTATGCAGTGGAAGTGAAAAATAAATTCAAAGAGTTAGATCTGATAGAGTGCCTGAAGAACTATGGATGGAGTTTCATGACATTTTACAGGAGGCAGTGATCAAGACCATTCCCAAGAAAAAGAAATGCAAAAAAGCAAAATGGTTGTCTGAGGAGGACTTACAAATAGCCAAGAAGAGAAGCAAAAGGCAGAGGAGAAAAGTAAAGATATACCCATTTGAATGCAGAGTTCCAAAGAATAGCAAGGAGAAATAAGAAAGCCTTCTGCAATGATCAATGCAAAGAAATAGAGGAAAATAATAGAATGGGAAAGACTAGAGACTTCTTCAAGAAAATTAGATATATCGGGGGGGGGGGGCATTTCATGCAAAGATGGGCTCAATAAAGGACAGAAATGGTATTGATCTAACAGAAGCAGAAAGTATTAAGAAGAGATGGCAAGAATACACAGAAGTGTGATACAAAAAAGATCTTCATGACCCAGATAATCATGATGGTGTGATCTCTCACCTAGAGCCAGACATCCTGGAATGCAAAGTCAGAGGGCCTTAGGAAACATTACTACGAACAAAGCTAGTGGAGGTGATGGAATTTCAGTTGACTTATTTCAAATCCTGAAAGATGATGCTGTGAAAGTGCTTCACTCAATATGCCAGGAAATTTAGAAAACTCAGCAGTGGCCACAGGACTGGAAAAGGTTAGTTTTCATTCCAATCCCAGAGAAAGGCAATGCCATGGATGCTCAAACTACCACACAATTGCACTCATCTCTCACGCTAGTAAAGTAATGTTCAAAATTCTCCAAGCCAGGCTTCAACGGTATGTGAACTATGATCTTCCAGATGTTCAAACTGGTTTTAGAAAAGGCAGAGGAACCAGAGATCAAATTGCCAATATCTGCTGGATCATCAAAAAAGCAAGAGTTCCAGAAAAACATCTATTTCTGCTTTATTGACTATGCCAAAGCCTTTGACTGTGTGGATCACAGCAAACTGTGGAAAATTCTGAAAGAGATGGGAATACTAGACCACCTGCCCTGCCCCTTGAGAAATCTGTATGCAGGTCAGGAAGCAACAGTTAGAACTGGACATGGAACAACAGACTGGTTCCAAATAGGAAAAGGAGTATGTGAAGGCTATATGTTGTCACCCTGCTTATTTAATTTACATGCAGAGTACATCATGCAAAATGCTGGGCTGGATGAAGCACAAGCTGGAATCAAGATTGCCGGGAGAAATATCAATGACCACAGATATGCAGATGACACCACCCTTATGGCAGAAAGCAAAGAAGAACTAAAGAGCCTCTTGATGAAAGTGAAAGAGGAGAGTGAAAAAGTTGGCCTAAAGTTCAAAATTCTGAAAACTAAGATCATGGGATCGGGTCCCATCCCTTCATGGCAAATAGATGGGGAAACAATAGAAACAGTGAGAGACTTTATTTTGGGGGTCTCTAAAATCACTGCAGATGGCAACTGCAGCCATGTAATTAAAAGATGCTTGCTCCTTCGAAGAAAAGTTGTAACAAACCTAGACAGAATATTAAAGAGCAGAAACATTCAGTTCAGTTCAGTTCAGTTCAGTCAATCAGTCGTGTCCGACTCTTTGTGACCCCATGAATTGCAGCATGCCAGGCCTCCCTGTTCATTACCATTTCTCGGAGTTCACTCAGACTCACGTCCATCGAGTCAGTGATGCCTTCCAGCCATCTCATCCTTGGTCGTCCCCTTCTCCTCCTGCCCCCAATCCCTCCCAGCAACAGAATCTTTTCCAATGAGTCAACTCTTCACATGAGGTGGCCAAAGTACTGGAGTTTCAGCTTTAGCATCATTTGTTCCAAAGAAATCCCAGGGTTGATCTTCAGAATGGACTGGTTGGATCTCCTTGCAGTCCAAGGGACTCTCAAGAGTCTTCTCCAACACCACAGTTCAAAAGCATCAATTCTTCGGCACTCAGCCTTCTTCACAGTCCAACTCTCACATCCATACATGACCACTGGAAAAACCATAGCCTTGACTAGACGCACCTTAGTCAGCAAAGTAATGTCTCTGCTTTTGAAAATACTGTCTAGGTTGGACATAACTTTTCTTCCAAGGAGTAAGCGTCTTCTAATTTCATGGCTGCAGTCACCATCAGCAGTGATTTTGGAGCCCAAAAAAATAAAGTCTGACACTGTTTTTACTGTTTCCCCATCTATTTCCCATGAAGTGATGGGACCAGATGCCATTACCTTGCCAACAAAGATCTGTCTGCTGCTGCTGCTGCTGCTAAGTCGCTTTAGTCGTGTCCGACTCTGTGCGACCCCACAGACGGCAGCCCACTGGCCTCCACCATCCCTGAGATTCTCCAGGCAAGAACACTGGAGTGGGTTGCCATTTCCTTCTCCAAGGCATGAAAGTGAAAAGTGAAAGTGAAGTCGTTCAGTCGTGTCTGACTCAGCGACCCCATGGACCTCAGCCCACCAGGCTCCTCCCTCCATGGGAGTTTCCAGACAAGAGTACTGGAGTGGGATGCCATTGTCTTCTCTGAAAGATCTGTCTAGTCAAAGCTATAGTTTTTTCAGTAATCATGTATGGATGTGAGAATTGGGCTATAAAGAAAGCTGAGCACTGAAGTATTGATGCTTTTGAACTGCGGTGTTGGAGAAGACTCTTGAGACTCCCGTGGACTGCAAGGAGATCCAACCAATCCATCCTAAAGGAGATCAGTGCTGAATATTCATTGGAAGGACTGATGAAGCTGAAATTGCAATACTTTGGCAACCTGATGAGAAGAACTAACTAATTTGAAAAGATCCTGATGCTGGGAAAGATTGAAGGCAGGAGAAGAAGGGGACAACAGAGGATGAGATGGTTTGATGACATCACCAACTTGATGGACATGTTTGAGTAAGCTCTGGGTGTTGGTGACAGGCAGGGAAGCCTGGCATCCATGGGGTCACAAAGAGACACGACTGAGCAACTGAACTGACTAAGTGTATGGCTATTACCTCTTACCTATCATTTTGTAATAGCCTATTAGCTGGTCTTTTTTCTTTCCCCTTTATCTTTTAGAAAATAAAATCTATTTACAAACAGTTGCTGGAATGGTACTTTACAAATTGAAGTCTGATTATACTGTTCTTCTGTTCAAATATGCCCATCTCAGGGTAAAAGTCAAACGTGCAGAGAGTCTTTTGAGATTACGTGTGTCCTGCCCTGAACCAATATTCCTGACCTCATCTCTTTTCATTCAACTCTCGCTGACTACATGAAACTATACAGGGATCCCTTGCTTTTACTCAAACAGGCCAAGTAAATTCCAATTTCAGTACCTGGAAGGTTCTCCTCCTTTATTTTATTCAGGTCTCTGCTCTGCTGTCAATGCATCAGTGAGGCCATCCCTGACCTCCTTATGTAGAAACACAGTAGCAAAACCTTCCACTCTGAGACTTTCTCAGTTCAGTTCAGTTCAGTTCAGTTCACTCTTTGCGACCCCATGAATCGCAGCACGCCAGGCCTCCCTGTCCATCACCATCTCCTGGAGTTAGAGATTTTCTAACTCCTAGAATTTCTCACCATTTTATATTTCTCCCTGTGCTTATCTCCATCTGTTGCCTTGCTTACTTTTTATGATCCCTTCCTATCAGAATTTGAGCTTCATGAAGAGAGATTTTTGTTAGGATTAAGGCTCGGTTTGGAGTTGGCTAAAAGGAAGAATCAACATTATCTATGTTTTAATATGTACTTTCTCAGTCATTTATTTTGTGGAATATACTATGATATTTTCTTCTAGTTCATAAATATTAGTTGCATTTAGAATTTTTTTTTCAAAGCTTCTAAGATTTGATTAGGAATTATCAGGAAGTGTTCTAGCACATTAAGTGAAAGTGAGTCTCTCAGTTGTATCCGATTCTTTGCAAACCATGGACTATACAGTACATGGAATTTTCCAGGCCAGAATACAGGAGTGGGTAGCTTATTCCTTCCCCAGGGGATCTTCCCAACCCAGGAATTGAACTAGGATCTCCTGCATTGCAGGTAGATTCTTTACCGGCTGAGCTACCAGGGAAGCTAGTATTCAATCATCATAAGACTGGGTAAGAATGCCACCCTGGCCACCTTACTAGCTATGTGACCTAAGGCAAATGACCTAAACTCTCCCTAAACATCAGCTATGTGGTCTTTAAATTGGGGAAAACAGTACTATTTACTTCCTATGGATACTATGAACATATGATGATGTAATGAATGTATGATATAATGAATGCACTTATGTTTGTCTAGAAGATCATAGCACATAGTAGTCACCTGATTAATGTGGGTTGCTATTTTTTAATGCTAAATATTTGAGGATAAACAAAATATTTCAGCATTTATTAGTTTTTTCTCAATGACTCAGACATTTTTCAACTTGAAAGATGCTAAAAAGCTAAATTTAAACCAGGTTAGAATCATTTATTAATAAAATTATCCCATTTATACTGTTTTCATTCACATTTATTTCATTTCAATATACTCTAATTGGGTCCTGTTTTCTTCCAAAATGGCTATAATTTTGATAAATCTTATCTTTTCCACTCAAATATTTATATCTTTATTTATAGAAGTTATTAAATTTATTGAAGCAAGTTATTTATACTGAAATATACTTTATGATTTTATTTCATACTTAAGGAGTATTTGGAATTGCAAATAAAAAAAGCCAACTGATTTTTTCAGTATTGCACAGAATGTTGAGATAAAGCCACTCTGCAATATTGGCTAGGCTTTAGAATATTTTATTGCTTATTTGCTGATAATTAGGCAATGTTACACAATTTCTCTAAATTATTACATATAATTTGCATAGTATGAAATCTTACTTTACTTTTCAGATTATTTTAAATAAAAAAGTCAATTGTAAATGCAATAGAAAATCATATGCCCATTTTAGACTGCATATTCAATTCTGTTACAATGAATAACAGACCCTACAATAAATATGATATATAAAATTTTATAAGGAATATGACATAAATATTAGCTCTTACTAGTCAGTGTAATGAGGATACCATCTGACTATATAAACAATAAAGGTATTATATATCTCTAAGTTAAAGAATGTTTTAAAGAATATTTCCCCATTGTTATTAGAACAGTTTTAGACTTTCTCAACTCTTGGTTTATATTTAGATGTTTTCATATTTCTTATTTGCTTTCAGTCTTTGAAAGTGGAAAAATAGATCAAGATTATGGTACTCATCTGTCAGTAGCGCTGTCTCTTTTCTGTCATCTTCTTTGCTTGAAAATCTTATTGTCAGGCTGGCAACAGTGCCGATAGCACTCCAGACACCATGGCAGACCATCATACCCAGATGTTCAGCTTTGGCTCTTGAATTCCTAGTGATACTGTGAAATCTGTGTAGATGAGTATTACTTTCATTCTTCAAGAAAATAAATTAGTATGTGGTTATAGCTAGTAAAGCGCTTGGCTCTTGGTGGATGAACCAAGACTGTACCTACTGCCAGTTGTGCAACTCTGGGAAGCTGAGTTTCTCGAGACCATGATTTTCTTGTGCATAAAATGAGAATGGATTTCTGCTTCCCAGAACTGTAGTGCAGAATAAATGAGATTATAGCTTTCTTAAATCCTCTCTTGAAGAAATATGTTCATTGCAACATGATTTATGATAGCCAAGACATGGAAACAAGCTCAGTGTTCATTGACAGATGAATGGATTGAGAAACGTGATATATAATATTATTCAACCATAGAAAAGAAGGAAATTCTTCCATTTGCATAAACATGGATGGATTTGAGGGCATGATACTTATTGCAGTAAATCAGACAAAGGCACATACTATATGATCTCACTTTTATCTGGAATTTAGCAAAAAAAAAAAAAGCTAATAAAAATAGAGTAAATGTTGCCAAGGGCATGGGTGCCAGAGAACTTGGTGCAGCTGATCAAAGGGTACAAACTTCCAGTGATAAGATGAATAGGTTCTGGGGATCGAATATATAGCATGGTGATCATAGTTAACAATAGTGCAGTGCATACTTGAAGACTGTTAAGAAAGTAAATCTTAACTTGAGCTTTTGAAAAATGAAAAAAAAAAAAGTAACCTATGTGAGGTGATATGTGCATTAACTAGCATTATTGTTGTAATCATTTTGTAATATGTACCTGTATCAATTTATCACATTGTATGCCCCGAAGTTGCACAATGTTTTATGTCAATTATATCTCAGCAAAGCTGAAAAAAAGTAGTACTCAAAATTTAGATGACTGGATTTTTAAGAGTAGTAAACATTTAGTATTCAGACAGGAAAGATAAAATAATTCTAAAAAATAATAACAGGTCTATTTCTATGATACTGTGACTTATTGGAAATATGTGTGCTGTGCTGTGCTTAGTCACCCAGTCATGTACTCTTTGCCACCCCAGGGATTGTAGCCCACCAGGCTCCTCTGTCCATGGGATTCCCCTGACAAGAATACTGAAGTGGTCTGCCATGCCCTCCTCCAGGGGATCTTCCCAACCCAGGGACTGAACCCAGGTCTCCTGCATTACAGGTGGATTCTTTACCATCTGAGCCACCAGGGAAGCTCTACTGGAAATATAGATTTGGTTATTCATATAATCTTAGTCAACAGTTCCTGGCTCCCAGCTCCCTAAACTTTTGGAATTTCCTGAAAGATAGTAGCAGTAACAGCATCTTCTGTCAGAGTATTCAGGCTCTTGTCCTAGTTCCTGAAAACCCTCAGAGTCATGAGATGGAAAAAAAGTGTCTTGTCACTTGTACTAAGCACCTTTCCACCACAGCTGGGTTTATATTAATGAAGTGACTTTTGGAAAGTATGCGGTGGTAAAATCCTGACCTCTCATGCAGAAGGCACAAGAGACACGGGTTTGATCCCTGGGTGGGAAAATCCTCTGGAGAAGGAAATGACAATCCACTCCAATATTCTTGCCTGGGGAATCCCACGGACAGAGGAGGCTGGCGGGCTACAGTTATGAAGAGTCACAAAGAGCTGAACACAGCTGAGCAACTGAGGGACTGAGTTAACCAACCATGAAAAGGGGCTTTCAGCTTTAAATCCTACCCCTTGAGTTTCTATGAAGGAAAGGGGCCCTGGAGATTGAATCCATTACCAAAGGCCAAGGATTTACTCAACTGGGCTTATGAAATGAAGCCTCCATAAAAACTCAAAAGGACAGAGTTAGAAGAGCTTCTGGATTGGTGAATACTTGGAGATTTGAGGGGAATGCCTGGAGAGATCATGGAAGTTCTGTACTCCTTTCCACATATTTCCCCTACATATCTTTGCAACTAACTATTGATTCATATCCTTTGTAATAAAATGCTAATCTCATGTATAAACTGGTTTCTTGAGTTCTGCAAGCAACTTTAAAAAAATTAGTCAAACCCAAAGAGGGGGTTGTAGAAACCTCTACTCTATAGCCAGACTCTCAGAAGTGTGGGTAACAACTAGTCAGTAGGTCTGAAGCACATGTAACTTCCTGGGTTTGTGACTGGTATCTGAAGTGGAAAGTGGTCTTGTGGGTTTAAGCCCTGTGGAAGTCAAAGCTACCTCTGGGTAGATAGTGTCAGAATTGAGCTGAATTGTAGGATGCTCAGCTAGTGTCGGAGAAGGCAATGGCACCCCACTCCAGTACTCTTGCCTGGAAAATCCCAAGGATGGAGGAGCCTGGTAGGCTGCAGTCCATGGGGTCACTAAGAGTCGGACACGACTGAGCGACCTCACTTTCATTTTTCACTTTCATGCATTGGAGAAGGAAATGGCAACCCACTCCAGTGTTCTTGCCTGGAGAGTCCCGGGACGGGGGAGCCTGGTGGGCTGCCATCTATGGGGTCGCACAGAGTCTGACACGACTGAAGTGACTTAGCAGCAGCAGCTAGTGTCCTGAGAACTACTTGGTGATGTTGGGGGGAACCCCTCCCCCTGTGACATTGTATGTACAGAATCTAGATAATATTCCAATGTATTTAATTAATTTATTCAACATGGGGATAAAAGTAAGTAGAAAGTACTTAATAATATACTTGAGTATTAAAATTACCCAGATTAATAGATTACTTATTTTCCATTCAAATGTATTAGAGGCATTCATGAATTAAAATATAGAAATATGGTTTGCTGTAAGGTAGTCCGGATCTTAATGATTTTAGGTTCCTACGATCCGGAATTCATTATCAAAATGGTGTATTTTATTCCAGGTTGTAAAAGCAAAGTCTTTGGGATTTTTTTTTTTTTTTAATCATCTGTTACCTTTCAAAAGCAAATAGATTAAATCAAGACTTGCTATTAATATCTCTCAGCATCTTTTTTAACTTTTTATTTTATATAGCCAATTAACACTGTTGTGATAGTTTCAGGTGAAGAGTGAAAGGACTCAGCCATACATATACATGTATCCATTTCCCCCCAGATTCCCCTCCTAGGCCATCCGGGCTGCTATATAACATCAAGTTCACCATTAACCTCACAACATCCAGTTGCCCACCTGTCACTGGAAATTCCCCACGCTGTTTAAACTTATAGACTGTTCCTTTGGGGTTTTGTATTCTGGGGTCTTTCCTCTTTAAGAAAAGCATCCATCACTCCATCTGTTTTCTGGGGACATCTTAGCTCTTCACCAGAGACATATATTTTCAAATGAGAATTTTTGGGGGAAGATATTTCAGATCTTTGACAGACCAGGAGATAGAAAATACATATGAAAACTCAAGGCTTTGAAAAGTGTTATTGTTCTTCTGTGGTAATAAGAAATAGTACTACCTAAATAAGAATGGTCAACTCTCAAATCATAATCAGAGTTTATGGATTAGTTCAATTGGATTATTCTCTAAGAAAAAAAATATATGCTCACTTCTGAAGCTGAATGGGGTGTTCTGTTGGTTCTCTGGGAATTCATTTTATTTATTCATTATTTTGGTATTGATTCCTAGATTTTTCTTATCTTGCCTTACAATCTTTTTTGTTAAAGATTTTAATCTTGGCATTAAAGGTTTAAAGAACCATACAATTTATTTTTAGTTAAAATCACAACTATTTTTTATTCCATTGTATTTACTAGACAAATACATTTTATAAGGAAATTTCAGGTTTCAAATTAGAAAATAATCATATGTCACTTCAAATACACAGTTAAGAGGATATGATAAGTCACTTGAAGGATTCATGCTAAAACAATATCAGTACACACATTTTAGAAGATGTTAAGCAGAAATGTTGCAGAAGAAATAGTCTTTCTTTAAAAAAAAAAAAAAAAAAAGCTGTTATAATTACTTAATCCAAATAGGGAAGAAGGCCTAAATTTGAATTCAAGGCATATTGCTGTAATACGCTATTAGCCTAATCCTTCATTTTCTTGTCAATTAAAGACTTATCTTTATTCACTGATTCACTTATCAGTAATTCGCTGGGTATTTTAAAGCTGGTTGTTAAAAATCCCTTTGTTTATGGCAATAAGGCACCATTCATTTTGTGAACTTTATAAAACCAACCTCTGCCAATTTTGCTCTTTGAGAATGGCTCTAAAGTTGTGTTCCCACAGTAATTACTTATTCCAGAGATGTTCATTAAAGAATGAAGTAAGAGGAAAGTGTTCGAAACAATTGTATCCCACCAAAGCCAGCTTTACTAAGCACCTCCCCAGCATCTACAGTGCTGATATCTGTTTTTAAAACAGTCCTTGAGAAATATTATGCAGAATTTATACTTTGAGGGCTGTTACCTAGAGTGATACTAAATATATAGGATATTATTTTTGCATTTTACATATTTAAATGAGAAATCCAGTGAAAGGTTGGGGGAAAGCTGGAATGCTTTTTGAATGAGACTGTCCATCATATACCTACTGTGAATAGTGCTGGTCATTCTAGTGTCTCTGCCCTCTATTCCCTACTCACCCACAGCCTCAGGGATGTGAAAGGGAAGGAGGGGGATAAACCCAGTGAAGTCAGCTGAATCGTAACAGAGGGAAAAATAAAAATAAAAAAACCACAGCTTTGGAGTTGTATATTTCTTTTAGAATTGGTTTGTTATTGAAGGTAAGTAAGAAGAAGAGTTTCAGTGTTTTACTGCTAAAGTGCTAGAATGTGTTCAAGTATTGCATAGTTATCCTACAATGACAGTAAAGCATCCCACAGATACTTAATGAGTGAAAGAAGAGAGAAAATTCAGAACAAGGTAGAGATTTCAAGTGTCAACCTGTTAGTGACCCATCTGAATTGATAAACCCCTTATACAAACGGAGATTTATTTATTTCTGTTCCGTAAAATACTACAAGGGACCAAAGGAGGAAATCAGAGAACCTGGGACTGGGTATATTTCTCACACTTCTAGGAGCTAAACAAAGTAAATACCAACCACTCCTAGTCAGCACATTCATTGTCTGAATGCTAAGAACACAGCCAAAGTGTTTTCAAAGTGCTTGGTAACTGTTTTCCATTTCTGTCCTCTAGGTTTGATCTATTTTGTCCATCCAATTTTTTCCCTTTTGGTTAACTCTTATCCATCATGAAGATTTTGAATATAAATGCAGCTTAGTTTCAATATGCACATGTATGGTGTCTTGATGTTTAAATGAATTATTAAAACTCTAAAATTCCAATGTTTTGCCTGCTGTGTAGAATGATAAAACCAAGGGTCGTATGGAGAAATACTGCAAGGAATAGTGGTATTTGCTGGACCTTATTTCCAGAAGGGTGGAGATCCTTGTATTGTAGTACTTAGAAGTATTTACTCAAGATTCAGTCAGGTAGCATTTGAGAGAGATTACAGAAACTGTTTCTTCATCTGTTAGATAACAAGATTTATCTTACCTTTTTTTTATTTTTATAAATGAAGATTAAATGAGATTCACTATGAATACTGTAAGATCATTGCCTGGCATATAATGAATAGTCAATAAATGTTAACCATTATTATTACTCTATACCTATGACTAGAACTCCTTATCTGTTTTTAAAAATAATATTATATCCAAATTATAAATTAGTTCATATACCTGTTACGAAAATTCTGAAAAGTTAGGACAGAAAACAAGAATCTAGTGTAATACTGTTCTCTGGATGTGTCCACCATTAATAAAACATCATCATGCCTGCTCAGTCACTCAGTCATGTTGCCTCTTTGCAGGGCCATGGATTATAGTCTGTCAGGCTCCTCTGTCCATGGGATTCTCCAGGCAAGAATACTGGAGTGTGTTTCTATGCCCTCCTCCAGGGGGTCTTCCTGACCCAGGGATCAAACCTGTGTCTCATGCATTCGCTGGCAGATTCTTTACCACTGAGCCACCTGGGAAGCCTAATATAACTATTATATGCCTTTGTTAAAACAGAATCTCCTTCTAAACAGTGGTTCTTAACTTTTTTTTTCACTGTCCATGAATATCTATCCATCAATAAACACAGATGCACCATGCAATTTTTCGTGTCTGCATCATACTTCATTGTAGACCATAATTTAAGCAATCATCCTAGGCATCTTAAATGCTCTTTGTGGAAATAGATAAGGAATGCTTTTAATCAGCACATTCTCATTAATTGCCTCTGTTTGTTTGTTAGAAATGATTGGAACTTACTTAATGTTTAGATCTGAATCCCAGCTCTGCTACCTATAGGCTGTTTGATCTTGGGCAAGTTACATAACTTCACTTTATCTCATATATCTTTTTTATTCTTCCTGTAAAATGGGGATATGGTATCTGCATAACTTATTCTGTTGAGCAGGATAAGTTAGCTAAGACCTAAAGCTTTTGTGATTGATTTTTGGCATGTCTTTAGTTCAGTTCAGTTCAGTCGCTCAGTCGTGTCCGACTCTTTGCGACCCCATGAATCGCACCACGCCAGGCCTCCCTGTTCATCACCATCTCTCGGAGTTCACTCAGACTCACATCCATCGAGTCAGTGATGCCATCCAGCCATCTCATCCTCGGTCGTCCCCTTTTCCTCCTGCCCCCAATCCCTCCCAGCATCAGAGTCTTTTCCAATGAGTCAACTCTTCGCATGAGGTGGCCAAAGTACTGGAGTTTCAGCTTTAGCATCATTCCTTCCAAAGAAATCCCAGGGTTGATCTCCT
>SJYT01079346.1:9519-37385 GCA_006410635.1 Cephalophus harveyi | reverse complement strand
CTTCCAATATTTTGTAATACAAGTATCATCAAATATGATATATATCTTGTTTTGTCACTTTTCTCTTTTCATAGAGGTAGCAGACTAGGAACATTTTTCTTTATTTAAAAGAAATGGTGTACTGTATCCTGGCACTCTCTGCACATTAGTACATAGATTGCATATCTTTATATGTAAGTTTTGTAGTTTATAATATGTATCATTTTTATCCCTGACAGAGTATTTGTTGTGTGAAGGAACTATATTATTGAATGCTGGGTACTTTCTTTTGCTACCACTTGTCTCAGTGAATAGTTTTATATATACTATATATACTTATGTATGTCACATATATAATTCTACATGTAATAGAGAATTTCATATAGGTGTAGAATTATCTGCTGAAATTCATCTGGACAAAGTATAATCTATTTTTATAGCATCAGTACTACTTTGACAGCTACTAATTCTAACTAAACTCCTTTCAGAATCCAGGCATATTAATTGTGCTTATTTCATTTCTGAAATATAGTAATGTAAGCAGTAACACAACAATCTGGGTATCTCAAATACCATTTCTCACCTTATAATACTGAAAAGTATATTTTAGTTGACTCCAGAGAATTTTTGCTCTTTGAGAAAAGTTACCACGTGGGACAATTTAATTGTCAAAAATAAACATGAGATTTTCTTCCATGATTTTTCACGAGTTGCAAAGGAAAATTAACATAATTTAAATGTAGGCATATTCTGAAATTTAGGTTTGCTCTTGCAAATGTATAGTCTTAACAAACATCTTTTTCTATGTATGTGTGTGTGTGCGTGCGCTCAATACTGTCTGTCTCTTTTTGACAACATGGACTGTAACCTGCCAGGTTCCTGTCCAGAAAATTTTCCAGGCAATAAACTGGAGTGGGTTGCCTTTCCTACTTCAGAAGTTCTTGCCAACCCAGGGATCAAATCCATGTCTCTTGTCTCCTGCGTCTCCTGCATTGATAGGGAGATTCTTTACCACTGTACCACTTTCGAAGCCCATCTATTCAATACTGTACCTTTAAAGACAGTGGATTGAATGCTATGACAATTATTCTTTACTTTGGAGGATGTAACATTTCTGACTTTTGGTCAAAGCCTCAAACTGATGATAATTACAGGACAATTACATATTGTAATTATATATGTAATGCCCCATATAGATGGGGAAATAATGGAAACAATGAAACACTATTTTCTTGGGCTCCAAAATCACTGCATATGGTTACTGCAGCCATGAAATTAAAAGACACTTGCTCCTTGGAAGAAAAGCTATGACAAACCTAGACAGTGTATTAAAAAACAGAGATGTCACTTTGCTGACAAAGGTCCACATAGTCAAAGCTATGGTTTTTCTAGTAGTCATATATATTAAAAAGAAGAGACATTACTTTGTCAAAAAAGGTCTGTCTAGTCAAGGCTATGGTTTTTCCTGTGGTCATGTATGGATGTGAGAGTTGGGCTATAAAGAAAGCTGAGCACCCAACAATTGATGCTTTTGAACTGTGGTGTTGGAGAAACATCACTTCATGGGAAATAGATGGGGAAACAGTGTCAGACTTTATTTTTGGGGGCTCCAAAATCACTGCAGATGGTGATTGCAGCCATGACATTAAAAGACGCTTACTCCTTGGAAGAAAAGTTATGTCCAACCTAGATAGCATATTCAAAAGCAGAAACATTACTTTTCCGACTAAGGTCCGTCTAGTCAAGGCTATGGTTTTTCCTGTGGTCATGTATGGATGTGAGAATTGGACTGTGAAGAAGGCTGAGCACCGAAGAATTGATGCTTTTGAACTGTGGTGTTGGAGAAGACTCCTGAGGGTCCCTTGGACTGCAAGGAGATCCAACCAGTCCATTCTGAAGGAGATCAGCCCTGGGATTTCTTTGGAAGGAATGATGCTAAAGCTGAAACTCCAGTACTTTGGCCACCTCATGTGAAGAGTTGACTCGTTGGAAAAGACTCTGATGTTGGGAGGGATTGGGGGCAGGAGGAAAAGGGGACAACAGAGGATGAGATGGCTGGATGGCATCACTGACTTGATGAACACAAGTCTGAATGTACTCCGGGAGTTGGTGATGGACAGGGAGGCCTGGTGTGCAGCAGTTCACGAAGTAGCAAAGAGTCGGACACTACTGAGCGGCTGAAGTGAACTGAACTGAACATGTATGGATGTGAGAGTTGAACCGTAAAGAAAGCTGAGAACTGAAGAATTGATGCTTTTGAATTGTGTTGGAGAAGACTTGAGAGCCCATTGAACTGCAAGGGGATCAAACCAGTCTATCCTAAAGGAAATTATGTGTGAATATCCATCAGAATTACTGATGCTTATGCTGAAGTTAAAGCTCCAATAGTTTGGCCACCTGATGAGAAAAACCGATTCATTGGAAAAGATCCTGATGCTGGGAAAGATAGATGGCAGAGGAGAAGGGGACGGCAGAGGATGAGATGGTTAGACGGCATCACAGATTCAGTAGACATGAGTTTGAGCAAGCTCTGGGAGATGGTGAAGGACAGGGAAACTTGGTGTGCTGCAGTCTATGGGGTTGCAAAGAGCTGGACACTACTGAGCGACTGAACAACAACAACAGGACAATATGTACTGTTACTCTTAGTGAATTACATTTAGTAACTGGGTTCTCTTCTTACAGACTTCTTGAAACATGCTTTCACCTTTAAGTATTTTGGCTGGTCATTAATGCAATGATTTCACTGTTTTTGTTCCCCTAGACTGTGTAATCTCATCAAACTTTTCCCACATGGCCAAAATCTATCTTAGCTATTTGGTGTGCTGTAAGTTTAAAAGCCAGTAGTATTACTTCTACTCCTTATATATACAAAAAACAGATGTAGTGATTACACTGTAATGTTCCTGGCTAAAAGTAAATTTAGATGTTAGAATATAGTGTTTATATGTATTGGAGCAAAGTATATCATTCTTTCTCATTTCACTTAAATGGATGTTTAATGAAGTTCCTACTTATCAAAAGAGAAACTCCAGAGGAAGCCTAAATAAATGAGGTGATATTTTAAAAGTTAATGAATGAGGTGCCTTGATCTATGGCTCCATTATACTCTTTTCATTGCTTCACAGAGCTCTTAAAACACAAGATGTGATGTAAAGGGTAGGTAAGCTAATTTAAACGCTGCTTTAAAAAGTAGGCAGTGAAACACTTATGTTTACCAAAGAGCAAGAGTAAAAAAGTCCTTTATGGTAGAAGATATTAAAAGGCAACTTGTACCATTTAAATCTCCTTTTTAACATAATTAAAATTAAGTTTGAATTGAATTGTGTTTAAAGTGAATAAGGCTATTAAAAATGTCGGTGAGATAAAATACCAAAAAGACTTTAAAATTTTATTTTAATTGTTACTCAGATAATATAAACATATTTGCATTTGACAGAGATTGATTTGTATTATATGCTCATGAATATAGGTTTTTAAAATAATTGAAGTATAATTGACATTTAAGATTTGTTTCAGGTGCACAATATAATGATTTGATATCTGTGTGTACTGGAAAATGGTCAACATGATAATTCTAGTTAACATCTGTCACCATACATAGTTACTTATTTTTTCTTTTTTGCCTTGTGATGGAGACTTTTCAAGATTTACTATCTCAGGAACTTTGAAATACACAATACAATATTTTAACTATAGTCACTGTGCTGTAAATTATATCCCTATGATATATTTTTTATAAGCATAGTTTTATTATAAGTAGAGATCAGGCTTTTAGAGCCAACTTATTTCACATTGATAATCTTGAAAGTTTTTTCATTTATTTTGGAATTTTGTATGAATGATTTTAACAGTTTTACTAAGGTATCTCAGACATAGTTAGGGCTCTTTGTTCACAGGTAAGCCAAATTGAGTTAGCATAAACCGAAAACATAATTATTAAATGGCTGCTAGATTGTTTTGTGCTATCTAATAGCAGGAAAGTGTCTTGCTCTTTAGCAGAGAATTGAAATCCTGTCTGTCTTCCACCTCTGCTTCTTCCTGTGTTCTTGTAGCTTTTCCTGTGCCAGACTGCTGATTCCGCCTTCAAAAAGCTAGAAAGATGATCACTATACAGTTATGAGTCTCCATTGATTTCCAGGGGTTTCTGGAAATCAATGGTTAAGAATCTGCTTGTAGTTCACGAGACCTGGGTTCAATCCCTGGGTCAGAAAGATCCCTTAGAGAAAGGAATGACAACCCACTCCATTATTCTTGCCTGGAAGATTCCATGGACAGAGGAGCCCAGAGGGCTATAGTCCATGGGGTCACAAAAAGTTGGACATGACTAAGTGACCTAAAAAAAAATTGGTTTCCAAAGTCTGGAACTAAGCTAAAAGAACAGTTATCAATCCCAATTCTAAATTCCTGGAAGACAGGATTTGATTAAGCCAGGCTCAGTCAAGTTTCCAAAATGTGAAATCACTCAGGAGAGACAGTATCATTGGGCTCCCAGGGACTCATCCTTGTGGAAGGTTGGAAGGTGAGGTGGTTCCAAATGATGAGGAACTGATATATCATCTGAAGAAATGTGTGTTTTAACTCTGTTAGATGAGTAGGAAATGTAAATTTAATTTTTTCATTGTATCATGTAGATTAGGTACCAGAGAAAAACTGCATTATGTAAGACATAAAATTAATAAAGTACTTGCTCTTTGAAAAGCATTCTCTTTTACTGTATTACCTAATTCATTATATCAGAAAGCCCTTAAATTCTTACAATGTTATATTGTAACTTGATCAACTGCTACTTATTTGTTTCTTTGTTTATTTTCTTAAGTATGCTTATGAACTTTTTGAGAAGAAGCAGAAAAGTAAATTTTGGACTTGAATTACCAAGTAAAACCTACCCCACTTCCAATATCTCTAAAGTAAGTTTAAAAAGGTATTAAGTAAACTTAAAAACAAAACAAAACAAAACTTGGGTTTCCCTGGTGTAAGACAGTAAAGAATCCCTGGTCCGACCATAAAGAATCCACCTGCAATGCAGGAGACCCAGGTGCGGTCTCTGGATTGGGATGATCGCTTGGTAAAGGGAATGACTACCTATTCCAGTATTGCTGGGAGAATCCCAGGGACAGAGGAGCCTGGTGGACTATAGTCCATGGGGTCACAAAGAGTCAGACACAACTGAGCAACTAAAATACACAACACTCAATTAAGTAAACTATATAATATATGGTACACAAATGCCATTTTCTCAAGCAAATTGTTCACAATAGGAGTATATAAAAGATGAATTAGAGATTTCCAAGTCCAAAATCCACACACAAGGACAGATGTATAAAGTGATGAAGGTTGAAGTTTTTTGTTTAAAGTTGCAAAAACTATTTAGGGAAAACTTGTGATAAGGAACCACATGTTCTGGTTTTTAGCCTGTCATGCAGCTGCTATGAAATGATCCTTTGAGGGAAGATCCCTCAAAGATCCTTTGTGGGATTTTAAGAATTACAATGCAAAAATTTTATTCCCATGTTAAATTTAAATAGCTGTCTGTTTTAGTGACTTGACAAGTTCCTGATAAGTACTGAAACTAAGATATATGGAGTTATATTTGGCACATACCTATCAGAATTTGGGGAGGCTTCTCGTATGGCCCATTTTTCAGTTCATTCACAACTCTGCATTACTTTAAAAAAATTATTAATATGTACAAATGAGTCCACAGAGTGCCTGAAAGGGCTTTATTAGTAAAGTTCACCCAGAGGACTATTTTGTGTGTGGAAAATTATAGTAAGAAATGCATTTAAACTGTACTTTTCCAGTTGAATCATTAATTCATGAGTTCATTTATTTTCAAGGATAATTTTATTTTTGCTATGATTTAGAAATGTGTAATTTCCTTTAACTGGAATTTTAAAGTCTTCCACGGTAGTGAGTTAATGAAGAGAATGAAAGTAGCAATATTTTTGCTGAAAATAAAAGATGATTTCCTGTTCATGCTCTTTATTTTTAGCACAAATGATCTGTGATAGTGGCAATTGTTTCCAGTACGTGTTGGCAATTAAGGGGTGGTATTAACATGTACGGTAATCCATGAACTTTTTTTCTGTAACATCAGTGCTGCTTAGAAATTTGATTTTGTCAATGAAGTTCTTGAGCAAGATTAATTTATTTGTATATTTAGTTATGAAAATCAAATTATGTGCATGAGAAGGATATTTAAGTATACTCTTATATAGGTAAGGCTTCCCTGGTGAATCAGATGGTAAAGAGTCCACCAGCAATGCAGGAGACCTGGGTTCAATCCCTGGGTTGTGAAGATCCCTTGGAGGAGAGCATGGTAACCCACTCCAGTATTCTTGCCTGGAGAACCCCCACGGACAGAGGAGCCTGGCGGGTTACAGTCCATGGGGTCACAGAGTCAGACACGACTGAGTGACTAAGCTCAGCACAACACATACAGGTAAGAAACTGCACATTGGAGAAAATAACAATTTTTCTACTACATTTCTATGTGCTGTTAATAAACTACTTTATTTTCTTAGGCATTATCTGTAAAATGTAGAGGTTAAATTTCATAGTTAAAAAAATGAGGTCTCTTCTAGTTCTAACCAATTATGTTTCTAAGATAAACATTAATTACATATATAAGTATGAATAACAATTAACAAGATGAAGGTAAAAACTAAGGTCCCATTCTTTTGAAACTTCAAAAAAAAAAGAAAAAGGAATTGCTTCTGTGAAAATTAAATTAATTATTTTGGAAAAACTCCATGAAGGAGACCCTTAAAAAAAAAGTCTCAAGAATTTATCACTTACTGTAAAGCTGTAACAGTCACTCAGTTGTGCCCGACTCCTTGCATCTCCATGGACTGTAGTCGGCCAGGCCCTTCTCTCCATGGGATTCTCCAGGCAAGAATACTGGAGTGAGTTGCCATTCCCTTCTCCAGAGGATCTTTCTCACCCAGGGACTGAACCCGAGTCTCCTGCATTGCAGGTAGATTCTTTACTGTTTGAGCCACCAGGGAACAGTTATGGGTGTAGTTTATTTAAGAAAATCTAATAGTGTAGACTTCCTTAAGAGATGACCTTGGTGTTAAGTCAGTGATTAGGGAGTTAATGTATAAGTGAAGTACATTTTGAATTAAAATACCAAAGTGTGCATAGTTTAAAAAATAATAAATGAATAAATACATAAATAACTCTGGATTCCATAGTCTGCTAATGTAAGCTATCTCTATTCTTTCCTTAGTGTCTTTCCTCTTGTGGAATTCTGGGAACTCAAGGAAGAGTTTATAAATGAAGCATCCTAGACACTCTCATGTAATAGCTGCTCAGTCAATGTTATTTTCACTTCCTTCCCTTTCTCATATTCATAGTAATGTTCCAATTTTCAAGCAAGCAGTTTAGAATATTTGAAATTAAAAAGAACAGAAAAGAGGAACTTGAAACACTATTTTTAACTATGAGGAAGGCTGTTCTTTTTAAGGAGAAGATAAAAAGCTGACTCCCAATATTTTAAGGTAGAGATGACTGCCCAGCCCTGCAACCACCACTGCTAACTACTGCCCTTAAGATTTGGTTTTTATGAATGAGTGCATGAGAAGAAGCTAACACTGTATGGCATTTTCAGGTTCAGAAGTAAAGCAGTGTTGGAATGGACACTCTGGGCTCAGGAGATATAATGTCATCTACCAACTTTCCAGTGATATTTGTTAAATCTCTTTATTTCCCTACATTTCTTTCAAAATCTAGAAATTAGGGAGTCTGAGCTAAATTTAGTCTAAGCCACTTTTAACTACAAGCATATTGCTTTTAGATGTGTATCCATTATGTACATACAAGTATATATTTTTGGCAAGTGGTTATTGTTTTTAATCCCCCAAATAGTTTTATCCATTATTTTCTGGAATATTCTCAGAGAAGACAAATAATTCCCATA
The DNA here is from genome assembly GCA_006410635.1 of Cephalophus harveyi. NCBI lineage: Eukaryota > Metazoa > Chordata > Mammalia > Artiodactyla > Bovidae > Cephalophus > Cephalophus harveyi. Next base: position 29,482 of record SJYT01079346.1, on the reverse strand, counting down.
TTTACTTAGGCATACTGTGAAGAGAAATGTAAAATTTTGGGTTCTTTTCCTCCTGCTTTATTTTCTATTTTTTTATAAAGCATCATAAGCAAGATTTGCCTTTAAGATTACCACCCAAGTAAGTAAATTTGTATCTGTGAATAATTACAATCAGAGGAACATTGCATGTTAAAATAAGCAAAAACTATAAAGTCAACAAAAACAAGAAAACTCTTCATAAAAACAAAAGCAAAGTGAAATATTCATATTAAGTGAAAGCAAATATGGGAATGATTTTCACAGGGATGAGAAACATTGCTCTTTTACAACATCAATTAAGGTGTAATATACACTCATGCCAAAAAGATACTCCTTTATGTTCTAGAGGCCCAAAAGAGGGTGGACTTATTTAGCTAATTTCTAAATTGTCAGCTCTTTTTTTTTTTTTTTCCCTATTCTTTCAATAAAATAAACTGTTTTGCTGAATAAGAGGGTTAAGAAAAGACCTGAGTGAATCACTCCAATTTGTTCCCACATTCTGAACAGTCAATAAAGGAATTTATTGCCTCATTAGGCAGTTTGAGTAGATTTCTGGAAATCTGGGTGATGTAAGACAGAAAAGTAACCTAGTAAGATGTTTTACAAGCGATCGCAGATGAATTTGTTTTTCAAATTGCAAGTTGCCAGTTAGACTGGAATGACATAGCAATTTGTGTCAAGAAATGGTGCCAGCCAGTGGGCTGGTTTCAAGGAGGAAACTGTATATCTATTTTCAGCAAGTACCAAAAAGTACTGTAAATGCTGAGACTAAAAAATACAGTAAGATGACAGAGCCAGGATGATTGGAATCAGGAATCAACTTCTAAGTGAAAACGATGAAAGGTGGTCAATTGAGATGTAATATATAGCCAGCAATGCCTACATAGGTTGTTGAATCTTGATTTTTGCCCTTCTAAGGTCTTGCCCTTTGTTTAGCTGATATTTAGCTCTAAATTCCAGTGATACTTAAACTCAGATGTACCTCAGACCAAGGCAATTGTAACAGCTGTACTCCAATTGTGGGCCCAAAGACTCACAGTCAAGCAAGGGTTGATTCCTCCCCCACACTCTATGCTTGTAATAATCTTTCAGAGTTAGAGGGAACTTCTCTTTAACTTCTTTTAAAATGACTGGAAATTAATTTGGTGGAAGCTCACGTATTTTTCTTGAAGAAAAGAATGTTGAATTCACTTCAAAATGTAAACAACCCAGGAGGAAAAAAAAAAAGCTAATAGAACAAATGATCTCGTAGTTAGTAGGACACAATGGCTTGCTTGCCTAAACTTTCTTATCCTATGCTTAGATAAACAGATTAAACATGGTCAGTCTGCACTGTATCAATAGAGAATTGGATAGAGTAATCAAATCAGCCATAAGTAAGGACATTTCAGGGAATTTTCCAGATGAAAGGAGTGGAAATATTTGTTTCCCACAATGAAAAGAACATGTGTATATGTGTCATATATATGACATACTATTTAACATATTTGGATATCGATAAATTTGGAGAATAATGGAATAAAAATGAAAATAAAGGTTTAATCTGAACTTTGTTCTTGTCAGTCAAAAATCAAATGTTCAGCATGGTTTTATGTTCTTCTTATAAAAGATGACAATTTTGGGAGTGATTTTAGGATGTAAAAAGAAGGAAATCTATTCTCTACCATCAAATCTCCCCTTTCTTCCAAGTGACAATTCTCCTGCAGATGACTTTCTATCAGCATTTTATTGAATATGTTAGAGAATAAAAGATAAAAGAAGAAGAAATAAGAAATATGATGACAGGATACTAAGGGGGAGACACTGAGAGAAGAGGCTTGGGCTCCTGTCCTAACCCTGCTCGTCTCTCTGGAGACACTTCCTTCATCTGTAAAATGCGAGGTTTGAACTGAATGATTTCAAATTGCCCTTGGAGTTTTAAGAATCTGTGAGTCTAACGTGGTGGTCCTGAGATTAAGATCCACTTAAACTTGAAGGATAGAAATAAAAGTATCAGAATGGTGCCATTCCTCATTAACATTTAAAAATTCCTTTCTAATTAACACCTTAAAAATTCCATATCTAATACCCTGTCAAATTTAAAGGTCTGCTATTTTGTATATATTCTTCTACATATAGTTATTTCTCCCTAGAAATCACAATATCTGTTATTTTTAATGATTATTTGTGTTGATGGTGATGTTCAATCCATGAGGCTCTCATGGATTGCCTAATTCAGCAAATATTAAATTAATGGTTAATATGTGTTGGGCAGTGAGTAGGCAATAGAGAATACCACCACCACTATGACCAGCAAGCTCTTCCTCCACAAAATGACAAAATAACAAATAGTCCTTGATCTAGGGAGAGTAGAGTATGGTACATAATAATTCAGCACATATTTGTTTGATGATTGAATGAATGTACTAAAGGAGACATTTAGAGTATAATATTGTGTGTGGTTAGTCACTCAGCCATGTCCCATTCTTTGCAACCCCATTGGCAGTACGGTAGCCTGCCAGGCTTCTCTGCCCATGGCAATTCTCCAGGCAAGAATACTGATGTGGGTTGCCAAGCCTTCCTCCAGGGGATCTTCCCAACCCAGATATTGAATCCAGGTCTCCCACACTGCAGGCAGTTTCTTTACCATCTGAGCCACCAGGGAAGCCCATAATATTGTAAATCTGTGTGTGTGTGTGTGTGTGTATGTTGTTGTTGTTAAGTAATTCAGGCATATCCAGCTCTTTGCAACCCCATGGACTGAAGATACCAGGCTTCCCTGTCCTTCACCATCTCCCAGAGTTTACTCAAACTCATGTCCATTGAGTTCGTGTTACCATCCAACAATCTCATCCTCTGTTGTCCCCTTCCCTCCTGCCTTCAATCTTTCCCAGCATCAGGGCCTTTTCTAATGAGTTGGCTCTTCCCATTGGGTGGCCAAAGTACTTGAGCTTCAGCTTCAGCATCAGTCCTTCCATTGAATATTCAGGGTTAATTTGCTTTAGGATTGACTGGTTTGATTTCTTTGTAGTCCAAGGGACTCTCAAGAGTCTTCTCCAACACCACAGTTCAAAAGCATCAGTGATTTGGTGCTCAGCTTTCCTTATGGTCCAACTCTCACATCCATACATAAGTACTGGAAAAACCATAGCTTTGACTATACAGAAATTTGTTGGCAAAGCAATGTCTCTGTTTTTTAATATGCTGCCTAGTTTTGTCATAGCTTTTCTTCCAAGGAAAGTGAAAGTGAAAGTGAAGTCGCTCAGTCGTGTCTGACTCTTTGCAACTCCGTGGACTGTAGCCTACCAGGCTCCTCTGTCCATGGGATTCTCCAGGCAAGAATACAGGAGTGGGTTGCCATTCCTCCTCCAGGGGATCTTTCTGACCCAGGGATTGAACCCAGGTCTTACACCTTGCAGGTGGACGCTTTATCCTCTGAGCCACCAGGGAAGCCCCTTCCAAGTAGCAAGTGTCTTTTAATTTCTTGGCTGCAGTCACCATCTGCAGTGCTTTTGGAACTCAAGAAAATAAAGTCTGTCACTCTTTCCATTGTTTCCCCATATGTTTGCCATGAAATGATTGGGACTGGATGCCATGATCTTAGTTTTTTTAATGTTGAGTTTTAAGCAAGCTTTTTCACTCTCCTCTTTCACCTTCATCAAGAATGTCTTTAGTTCCTCTTCACTTTCTGTCAGAAGAGTGGTGTCATCTGCATATCTGAGGTTATTTATATTTCTCCCTACAATCTTGGTTCCAGCTTGGGCTTCATCCAGCCCAGCATTTTGCATAATGTACTTTGCATAGAAGTTATATAAGCAGGGTGACAATATACAACCTTGATGTACTCCTTTCCCAATTTGGAGCCAGTCCATTGTTACATGTCCTGTTCTAATGTTGTTTCTTGACCTGCATACCAATTTCTCAGGAGTCAAGTAAGGTGGTCTGGTATTCCCATCTCTTTCAGAATTTTCCACAGTTTATTGTGATCCACACAGTCAAAGGCATTGGTGTAGTCAATAAAGCAGAAGTAGATGGTTTTCTGGAATTCTCTTGCCTTTTCGATGATCCAGCAGATGTTGGCAATTTGATCTATGGCTCTTCTGCCTTTCCTAAGTCCAGTTTGAACATCTGGACATTTTGAGCCTTACTTTGCTAACGTGGACTTTTATAGTCCTGTGGTCACTGTTGAGTTTTCCAAATTTGCTGGTATATTGAGTATAGCACTTTAATAGCATCATCTTTTAGGATTTGAAATAGCTCAGCTGGATTTCTGTCACCTCCACCAACTTTGTTTGTAGTGACGTTTTCTAAGGCCCATTTGACTTGTACTCCAGGATGTCTGGCTCTAGGTGAGTGATCACAGCATTGTGGTTATCTGGGTCATTAAGATCTGTTTTGTATAGTTCTTCTGCCATCCTTTCTTAATATCTTGTTTGTCTTTAGGTCCTTATCATTTTTTCCTTTATTGTGCACATCTTTGCATGAAATGTTCTCTAATTTTCTTGAAGAGATCTCTAGTCTTTCCCATTCTATTGTTTTCCTCTATTTCTCTTTATTTTTCACTTAGGAAGGCTTTCTTATCTCTCCTTGCTGTCTTTTGAAACTGCATTCAGATGGGTATTTCTTTACTTTTCTCCTTTGCCTTTCACTTCTTTTCTCAGCTATTTGTAAGTTCTCTTCAGAAAACCAATTTGCATTTTTACATTTCTTCTTGGTGATGGTTTTGATCATGGGCTTCTGTACAATGTTATGAACTTCCATCCATAGTTCTTCAGGCACTCTGTCTCTCAGATCTAATCCCTTGAATTTTTTTTTTTTTTTTCATTTCCACTCTATAATCATAAGGGATTTGGTTTAGGTCATGCCTGAGTGGCTTAGTGGTTTTCCCTACTTTCTTCAAGTCTGAACTTGCAATAATACGTACATATATTTATATTTATGTGTAAATATAAATATATGTATGTATACATATTGGCCTGAAGAAAGTAGGAAAAACCACTAGGCCAATATATATGTATAATAAATGTATAGTTCTGCAAAGGAGTAGGAAAAGCTTGAGGAATCATGGTAATATTTAGAGAGGAGTTGACATTCGAGCTGAGTGTGTGTGTGCTAAGTTGCTTCAGTCTGACTCTGTGTCCCTATGGACTGTAACCCTCCAGGCCACTTGGTCCATGGGATTCTCCAAGCAAGAATACCAGAGTGGGCTCTCCTCCTGGAGATCTTCTTGACCCAGGGATCAAACCCCAGTTTCTTATGTCTCCTGCATTGGCAGCTGGGTTCTTTATCACTAGCACCACCTGGGAAGCCCTTTTGAGCTGAGTCATAATCCACAAATAAGATTTCTAAACCACATTTCCTTACAGAGGTGGCATATCAGTTTATGGGATGTTTGGGGTTGTTGAGATATGTATTATGGGGAGAAGTCATAGGTTATAGGATGTGAGGCTAGAAAGGTGGCTAGAGCAAAATTACCAAGATTTTTTAACGACAGCCTAAGTAGTTAGCACTTCGTCCTATTAATGAAGGGTAGCATTTTGTTTGTGTAAGGAAAGGAACGGAATGAGCAGGTTGCTTTTGTGACTTCTGGTTCTCTGGCATGCCCAGAGGATCAGGATTAAACATTTTGAGGGATTCTCCATCTTTTTCACCCATGCTTCAGCAAACAAAGTCACTCCTTTCCTTTTAAAGTAATTTACCTTCTATAAATAATTTTGATGTTTAAACTACAAAATTGAACACATTGAGTAGATCTTTTCCAATGGTATATCCCCTTTCAACTTTCTGGAGTTCCTGACATGTCTTTGATCACTTCAGCCACACTACCTCCCATTTTCTTAGACTCACGAATATACTTTATGCACCCAAGTGCTGTTCACACCCTAACACACACCTTTAAGGGACATAATTATTGCCAATTTTATAAACAGTAAAAATAATAATATGGAAAGCCAACAAGCATTAACAAACATCTGGTTCAGATCTTGGGTTTGCCACTGGCTAGTTGTGACTTGACCAAGATACTTAAACTCTCTGTAGCTAGGTTTTGGGGGATAATGTTACCTTATTTTCTAGGGTTGTTTAAAGGACTAAAATACTTGATGCAAAATATGACTTGACATATAAGAAGAGGTTCATAAATTGCTGTTGATATCAATGTTGTCATCATACCATCGAGGAAGTTGGTATAATGTGTGTTCATCTCCTACGATGCCTTCCTTCTGAACCAATGAGTGATGGTCTTTCTCTTTTGGAACACCCTTGAGTCCTTTTCAATCTCTCCCACAGAGAGTACACATTCTTCTCTTTACCAATACCTGTATTTCAATAGGAATCAATCCCTGAACCTAAGAACACATTCAAATCACCTTACATTAAAACACACTTCTTGTTCTAACCACTCTCCATTTTTATTCTTTTTTTTTTCTTGTGCTTTTCTATTCTTAAAATGGGAACTTTTCTTTCTCTGTCTGCTTTCTGCCCATGCATTCATTCAAGGATTTTTTTCCAAAGGTGCCTCTTTTATGCTTAACAGTTTAAGGACTATCAGGTCATTTCATTATCTCAGCACACTCTCCAATTTGAAAAAAAAAAAGTCCTTTTTATTAATGCTGCTGAAGTAACAGTAGGCATAAATTAAATCTAAAACATGCTTTAGAAGGGATGTCACTGCAAAATGTAAGTTTTTTTTTTTTTTTTGATATGAGGCTAAATTTAAGAATGATCCAGGATTTCAAAATCAAAGTAAAAGTAAGACAAAAGCAAAAGAGTTTTGTGATAGATTTCTTATTGATTTTGTTGAGGTGCCAAGGTTAATTGGATTTGAAATAATAGGAGTAATATTAATATTATATAAAAGAATGAGATATTAAGACATTGTTTTCATCAATTTATAGAAGTAGTTTGTTTCCTCTACCCTTTCCACCTTTTAGATAAAACTAAGCACTCTAGAACATCTTGAATAAATGCAAGAAGGTGGATTAGCTCTGAACTGAACTTTTAATACTCTTTAATTTTGGCCAGTGAAAGTGTTTTGTTTATCTGAGTTTTCAAAAACAAACAGCATTCCAGAATGGGTAGATCCAAGGCACTTTGGTCTTATATTGCTCCAAATACCAAAATTCCTTTTCTTTTCTGTCTTTTTCAGGACACTTAAATCATTTGAAGCAGGGCTGTGAGACTATATATGAGCTATTGCCAATAACAGTGTGCATGTGTGCGTGTTAAGTCACTTCAGTCGTGTCCAACTCTTTGTGACCCATGGACTGTCGTCCGCTAGGCTCCTTGTCCACAGGATTCTCCAGGCAAGAATACTGAAGTGGGTTGCCATGACCTCCTCCAGGAGATCTTCTCAACCCATGGATCAAACCCACATCTCTCATGTCTCCTGCATTGGCAGGCGGTTCTTTACCACTTGGGCTTCCCTCATATCTCAACTGGTAAAGAATCCACCTGCAATGCAGGAGACCCTGGGTTGATTCCTGGGTCGGGAAGATCCTCTGGAGAGTGATAGGCTACCCACTCCAGGATTCTTGGGCTCAGCTGGTAAAAGAAACTGCCTGCAGTGTGGGAGACCTGGATTCAAGCACTGGGTTGGGAAGACCCTCTGGAGAAGGGAAAGGCTACCCACTCCAGTATTCTGGCCTGGAGAATTCATGGACTGTATAGTCCATAGGGTCACAAAGAGTCTGACACGACTGAGCGACGTTCACTTCACTTCACTCTACCACTAGCGCCACCTGGGAAGCCCTAATACTACCAGAGAGGGGAGCCTGGATAATAGGCAACATACGCCAAAACCAGGAAAACCTCATTACCTTAAATAGGATGAAACTGTGAAAGGAGGACAAACTGAATAAAACAGCTTGTTTGGTAGGACCTTTATAGACTGCTTTACCTTTCCTCTGGAAAGATGTTGGAGGTAAATAAAATCAGGTCTTACTGAATAATAAGTATAATATATGCAATTTATTTTCATTACAAAGCATTTTCATTGTATCTGAAGAATTCCACAGAGGGCCATTAAAAATCCATTATAGTGTTTTTAGTTAGTGATCGGCTCTGCTTCCCAAAGCATGGTCATTTTATGCAGTATTAGACTTATGTGCATTTCTGTTTCTTGCCTGGTCCTCATTCTGAATACTTACAAGTAATTACTTAAGAGTTTTTTTGTTGCCTTGTTGGCCATTTTTTAAAGGTACAATATAATTTATTTGAGCAAAATAAATATAGTAATGCTCTTTAGGAAAATTTCTCTTATATAAAAACTCAATTTAAACTTGAATGAAAGGTAATTTTTATTTGCAGTAATTGAAAGAAATGTACATTTCTAAAAGGAAAGGCTTCATAGTTAGAGTATTAATAATTTAGCTTGATAACAACATTAGCAATTATCTCTAGGAAAATAAGTTCAGTTTGCCATGCTCAGGAGGTTTCATTGGCTTTCCAAGATATCCCATTCTTCCACTTGGAATTCATGGTCTGTCTTTCAACTTACATTTTTTACATATTTTATATGTAATTATTTTGTCCACATAAGCCCTTCTTCCATCGAGATTTATCTTTCCACTTTTGTGTATTTTCATCCATATGTGAGAATTTTCATCTATACTTATATTTTTACTTTTCTGTAAACACATTTTACTCTCTCTCTTCAGTTTTTCTCCTGTCCTAAAGCCCTCTTAAATTCCTTCCTTTTCTATAAAACCTTGTGTGGATATGGCTGTCTTTTTCTTTCCAATAAGATTGTGTCTCTGCTGTCTTAAACTAATATATCTTTGGGTAAAGCAGAGAGGGAGCGTACACTTGTTGGATGACCATTTTTTTCCACAGATTTTGCTAGGTGTCCTCTATTATATGTCTCATTTAATTCACATAGCACTCAGGGAATGAGGAACTATTTTGCCCCTTGTACAAGTGAAGAAACTGGGCATAGTGAATTTAAGTAACATTCCCAAATTCCCTCTGGCAAAAAGCAACATGGCATACATTTAAATCTTTTTCTCTTTTGCATCAAAATCTGTTCCTGCATTCAGATGTCTTTCCCTATATGCGTGACTATTTCATTTCCCCATCTCTCTGATGGCAAGGACTGTATAATGAGAATTTTTATCTGCTAGGTAGCTGTCACATAGCTGACCACATAATGGGCCTCAAATCTGCATTTAAGTCCTTGTATAACTCAGTTGTCTTTTACAGTGTTTTTCTTATACTACTCATTTTAAATGTATATATTTATATATATATTTATAATTGGAAATGGTATATTTTTCCCTGTAAGCAAAAAATAACTCATATGAATAATGAAGATTCTTTCAAAAAATCTGGCTATAGTATCTCCAAGTAGGTCATAAACATAGAAACGTTTCTCATGTTTCTTGAGTTTAATTTTTATTTAATATATTTTAGTCTGTGCATGGCAGATAATATTTCTTAGTTTATACAGCTTTGTATTCTCAGACCTACTTTTCTCAGATCGTTGAATCTTCATTGAGGACAAAAAACATCTTTGAAAAAGTACTTTAAAAAGGCTTTTTTAAGAGGGAGGGTATATATGTATACCTATGGCTGATTCTTGCTGTTTGACAGAAAACAACAAAAATCTGTAAAGCAATTATCCTTCAATTAAAAAAATAAATAAATTTAAAAAAACTAAAAATAAAAAGGAATGCATTTGAGTCAATTTTATTGAGGTGGTTGAACCAAGAGCCTGTTATACAGAGTGAAGTAAGTCAGAAAGAGAAAGACAAATATTGTATATTAACAAATATATATGGAATCTAAAAAGATGGTACCAATGATCCTACATGAAGAATAGGAGAGGAGATACAGACATAAAGAACAGACTTTTGGATTCAGTAGAAGAAGGAAGAGAGTTTGATGATTTGAGAGAACAGCATTTAAACCTATCAGTTCAATTCATTTCAGTTCAGTCGCTCAGTCATGTCTGACTCTTTGTGACCCCATGGACGGCAGAATGCCAGGCTTCCCTGTCCATCACCAACTTCTGGAGCCTACTCAAATTCATGTCCATTGAGTAGGTGATGCTATCAAACCATCTCATCCTCTCTTGTCCCCTTCTCCTTCCACCTTCAGTCTTTCCCAGCATCAGGCTCTTTTCCAATGAGTCAGTTCTTCACATCAGGTGGCAAAAGTATTGGAGTTTTAGCTTCAGCATGAGTCCATCTAATGAATATTCAGGACTGGTTTCCTTTAGGATGGACTGGTTGGATCTCCTTGCTGTCCAAGGAACTCTCAAGAGTTTTCTCTAACACCACAGTTCAAAAGCATCACTTCTTTGGCACTCAGCTTTCTTTACAGTTCAACTTTCACATCCATATATGACTACTGAAAAAACCATAGCTTTGACTACGTGGACCTTTGTTGGCAAAGTAATGTCTCTGCTTTTTAATATGCTGTCTAGCTTGGTCATAACTTTTCTTCCAAGGAGCAAGCATCTTTTAATTTCATGGCTGCAATCACCAACAGCAGTGATTTTAGAGTCCCCCAAAATAAAGTCTGTCACTGTTTCCATTGTTTCCCCATCTATATTCCATGAAGTGATGGGACCAGATGCCATGATCTTAGTTTTCTGAATGTTGAGTTTTAAGCCAACTTTTTCACTCTCCTCTTTCACTTTCATCAAGAGGCTCTTTAGTTCTTCTTTGCATTCTGACATAAGGGTGGTGTCATCTGCATATCTGAGGTTATTGATATTTCTCCCAGCAATCTTGATTCCAGCTTGTGCTTCATCCAATCCAGCTTTTCTCATGATGTACTCTGCATATAGGTTAAGTAAGCAGTGTGACAATATACAGCCTTGACGTACTCCTTTGCTGATTTGGGGCCAGTCTGTTCCATGTCCAGTTCAAACTATTGCTTCGTGACCTGCATACAGATTTCTAAGCAGGCAGATCAGATGGTCTGGTATTCCTATCTCTTGAAGAATTTTCCACAGTTTATTGTGATCAACACAATCAAAGGCTTTGGCATAGTCTATAAAGCAGAAGTAGATGTTTTCCTGGAACTCTCTTGCTTTTTTTGATGATCCAATGGATGTCGGCCATTTGATGTCTGGTTCCTTTGCCTTTTCTAAATCCAGCTTGAACATCTGGAAGTTCACAGTTCATGTACTGTTTTTTGAAGGCTGTCTTGGAAAATTTTGATCATTACTTTGCTAGTGTGTGAGATGAGTGCAATGGTGTGGTAGTTTAAGCATTCTTTGGCATTGCTTTTCTTTGTGATTGGAATGAAAACTGACGTTTCCCAGTCCTGTTCCTTAAAAAAAAACAAAGTACCTAAAAAAGGCATGTCTAACTTTGAACTAAACTTTGGTGTGAATTTAGATGTGCTTAGGAAAGTCAGTGTTCTGTACTTTGCCTTGAATTTGGTATCTTAAAAAGACAATTCATTTTTTAAATTTAAATTAAATAGTATGTCTAAAGATATTTTCCAGGCCCAGCGTGTTCTTGGGTAGAGGGAGCAAATTACAAAAAAGTTTTTATTGAACTCATACATATCGAGGTGACCTGTGAATGACTGACAAACAACTCAGAAACTGCTCTGTAAATATTACCCGTCTATTGTTTATCATTTAGCCTAAGCCAAGCTACTTAATAACTAAAAAAGAAGCTTTAGGTGATTGGATACTATTTCTTCACAGATCAGCATAAATTTCTTCCTTGTAACATGTATTCTAAGACAAACAGAAGTCATACAATACTACTTAGGTTAAATGAAAAATGTTATATAGGTTCTTTTGTCAACCATTTATATTAATTATGTAGGATGGAGGTGTGAACTTCAGGAAATTAAAACAGAAAATAGGCTTGGTTCTTGGTCTAGTGGGATTTGCACTATGACAAGGGAAACGAGACATTGGCTTAAACAAACCGAGATACATTTAAAACATCCCAAGATGTAACTGGTGAGAGAGGTGTAGATGAGTTCAGTAGAGATGGCCAAGATCTAGGATGGTCAGGGTAATTGTTTCCAAGGAGGTACAATTTGAGAGTACCCTTCAAAGAGGAGCAGGATTTTTGTTAGATGGAAACCAGGTGATATAGCATTTAGAGTGAGTGGGAAATGAAAGTTACATTTCAGAAGTCCCTTAGAATGATGAAAATGAAAGCTTTGTTCAAATAACAAAATTTTTTTTATTTTTTTCTTAGCTTGCATCTATCATTGACCACTGGTTTTGATTAGTACATGTTACCATGTTTGATATCTCTGGTCTTTTATCATTTGTATGATATAAACTTTGAATTCTTAGACACAAGCAATCCATTCCCTTGAGGGTCTGATCACTTGATGGGACCCAGTGATCTTAGCTGCTAGATGACTGATCGCTTTGGACCCTGTGGAACACCATCCTATCAAGCTATATCCTAATAGCATCAAAACCTGTAACTTCTGGGGAAGCTAAACTAGGAGTGTAATAGCTTACTTCTACATATCCTCCAGCTGTGCATGAACAGCTTGACTTCTCATCTATTTCATGGTGAAATAGAAATTTTCAGGCATTCTTTTTTCCCTTTGAGTTGCCAAGATTTTGTGCTGCTTCTTTACTGGCCATTTCCTGAAAGTGTTGGAGGATTTGACTATCCTAAATCCCTTTTTGTAGAATCAGCACATCCCTATAATGGTCTGAGGCTTCTCCTTTAATTATTGATAAGGATTGCCTTGAGAGGAGTCAAAGAAGTGACCAGATTGAAACAGGAATCTGTCAGGTTCCCTGTTGCATGTTTTTAATTCACACGCCCACATAACTACATCCAACAGAGGTGACCTGAATTTTCTCCTTTGATGTTGCATGCCATGAATTCCCATAGCAGGTCAGGAACAAAGAGGGCATTTTAAAGCTTTCTTCTAACATTGCCCTAGCAGTTACTGTCCGAATCCCAGGAACCTGCTCCTGATTTTAGAATCATAAACATCAGTAGGACTGAGATGCTTGCAGAGTGACTTTGATTTCTCTTGGGTGGTCAAAACACAGCATGTGTGATATTTTTACAAACTATGGTTCACAAAGCACATAGTTCTAGAGCATTTTGTTTTCATCACGTTCGTGTCAGTGGAAACAGTTGTGCTTCCTGATGTCTTACAGAGATGGCCTTTTTGGTAATTGTAGGCTACATTCCCAAGGATCCTGTATGTTGTCTGACCCTTATTCCTGAGGAAATAAGTAGGACTTGGACTGACCTATTGTGGATAGTGTACTTTCTCTAAGAATGGCAGAAGTAAAAACATCAGACTAGGATGCTCTCCAGAAATAATAATGGGGAATCGCATCCTGTTTTGTAACCTCTTTGTACTTTGCTTTCAGTGTGTTTGGTGGGAATATCATTTTTAAAGGGCCATTATACTCTGAAAGATATAATTTTGCATTAAATTTGTTTCAGAGTTAAGGAAGATGAAGATAAGTTAAGGAAGAGAAATAAGACATTATTAACAGTTTATAAAATCGGCATAGGTACACCTATAGAAAGTTTTTGAATGGGTGTTAATTTACAAGTTGACATTTCTTCTCTCCAGCAGTTTTATTTAAATGGCCTGTGATGATATGAAGATAAAAATGAATATCAATACTTAACCAGTGCTTCTTTTGAAGAAAATATTCTGGAAATCAGGTAAAAATAATACAAATAATTTTAGGAATGCATATTCCCTTTGTAAAAATAAACTATTTTTTTTTATCAAGTTTGCTCTACAGATTCCTTCAAGAACTATATTTACTATCAAACTTGATAGTTTAGAAACATTCCTTTGTTTCTAATATTTCATTTCTTTATAAAGAGGAGAATGTTTTACTACAGCATACATTCATAAATTCATTCCTTTAATAAAGTTATATTCAGTTCAGTTCAGTTCAGTCGCTCAGTCGTGTCCGACTCTTACTTTTGTTGAAATATGTTAAAGAGAATACAGAACATGTGCCTATTTGATTTGACTCGTTATAATTATAAACAAAGGAAAGAGGTGAGATCTGTGGAGAGAGTAACTTGGAAACTTACATTACCATATGTAAAATAGATAACCAATGGGAATTTGCTGTATGTCTCAGGAAACCCAAACAGGGGCTCTGTATCAACCTAGAGGAGTGCGATGGGGAGGGAGATGGGAGGGAGGTTCAAAAGGGAGGGGATATATGTATACCTATTGCAACCCACTCCAGTACTCTTGCCTGGAGAATCCCGTGGATGGAGGAGTCTGGTAGGCTACAGCACACGGGGTCACAAAGAGTCGGACACAGCTGAGCGATCTCACTTCACTTCATGGGTGATTCATATTGAGGTTTGACATAAAACAACAAAATTCTCCAAAGTGATTATCCTTCAATTAAAAATAAATTAAAAAATATTTCTTTTAGAGGATATGGGGTGGGATGTGGGAGGGGGATTCAGGATTGGGAGTTTGTATACACCCGTGATGGATTCATGTCAATGTATGGCAAAACCAATACTGTATTGTAAAGTAAAACAAAGTAAAAATAAAATAAAAAAAAATTAAATAAAAATAAAAATAAATTTTTATCAAATAAATATATGTACACATATTTAAAATGCAAATATTTTAAAGTTAAAAAAAAATCTAAAGAAACAAACCATTTGGCAGCAATGCAGGATGGAAGTCACTTTTAACTTCTTTACATTGATTTTATTTCTCTATTTTTTGAATAATGTACATAGGCCTGCTCATGATTCCTCAGCTTAGATCTTGTTGTTTGATTTTTACTGCAAAAGTTGGAAATTTAAGCTCTCTGAAAACTCTGTAATTTTTTGCTCTATTCTTACAAAAGTATAGCTACATCACCATTTTAGTTTAAATCCAGATCTGAGTTTTTAAGTATGAAGACTGTACAAATAGGGTTTAACTTTGAGACTGGAGATATGATTATCTTCCTTTCACTGTAGGAGTTTTGTTTTCCCTTGAATTAATAAATGCTTGCTTTACTTTTCTGTTTCTTCCATCTGTCTTCCTCATTCCCTCTCTCCCTTCCTTCCTTTCTCCCTTTCTTGTTTTGCTGTCTGTCTCAAAACTTTAAAATCTTTACAAAACACTCCTGTCTTCAATTTTCTATGTAAACAAGTTGGTTAGATCATCTATGCCATTAAAAAATAATTTTTTAAAAATGTAATTCTTCCTGGGCCTTCTATTCTCCCAGTTTTTCTTGTCTAGTTGTTCTCTAAAGCAATGTGCAAAAAATATGTCATTCAGGGGCTTTTTTGACTGTCATCCTGGAAAGTTGTTTCCATTTTATGATGTTGCAACCTCTTCCTTCTAGAAATTATGTCCTCCTTTTTCTAGTTTTTTTTTTTTCCATGTTGGTATTTATGTTCTGGTAATGTTTTCAAAGGGATTCTACTGGTAATAAATATTTTACAAGCTTGTATGTTGAGAAATATCTATTTTACCTGATACTTGCTTGAATCTTTGACTGGGAATAGAATTATAGGCCTAAAATAACTTTTACTCAGAACTTTAAAAGCATTTTTAAAATTATCTTCCAGTTTCGTATGGTATTGAGAAGATCAATGTCACTTTGATCCTGATATTTTATATATCACCTACTTTCTCACTAATAAAATTTTGAGATATTCTCTTTACTTCTGGTGTTACAGATTTTATCAGATGTGTTTTAGTGTAGGTTTTTCTTCATTCCTTGCCTTGGGACACTTGATAGATCTTTTTAGTCACAATACTTATGCCACCAATTATGAGAAATTTCCTTGTATTTTATCCCTAATCATTTCTTCAGTGACATTTTTTTCTCTTCTCCATTTCTTTTTTAATTGGATTAGTTCATTAATCTGTTTATTTATTTAGTTTTGGCAGTGCTGGGACTTTGTTGCCAGGCGGGTTTTTGTCTCCTTGCAGTGAATGGGGGCTACTCTCTCGATATGGTGTGCAAGCTTCTCATTGCAGAGGCTTCTCTTGTTCTGGGGCACTGGTTATAGGGCACACAGACTTCAGTAATCATGACGCACGGGGTCAGCAGTTGTGGTTCCCGGGCTTAGAGCACAAGCTTAATAGTTGTGGCACATGGGTTAGTTGCTCCTTGGCATGTGGGATCTTCCTGGATCAGGGATCAAACCCATCGCTCCTGTATTGGCAGGTGGATTCTTTATCACTGAGTCACCAGGGAAGAATGAATCACCATTTCTTGAGTTAGCATTTGTGAGTATTATCTCCATCGACAATCTACTTTTTAAAAAGTCTTTTCTGTTCTCTATGTATTAATTTTTCTTTTTCAGTTTATTATTATCTTTTAACATTTTTACTAAATTTTCCTTGTTATGTGTATAGGTTAAATCAGTAATTATATGCTTTATTCATTGTTTGCTTCTTATGTTTTTATTGCATCTTGTTTTATTTCACTAGGGCAATATTTTTCCTCATATTTGTGGATATTATTTATTATTCCTTTGAAATTTTGTTCTTCTCACTGCAGATTCACTATTCTGAGTACCTTCATTCCTTTCACTTGTTTCCTAATTTTTCCTTGATGGATTCCCAGTGGTGGTTCTTGACTTTCCAATCTTATTTTTGAAAGTGGTGTTGAAAACTTAATTGGAATTTTGTGCACAGGACTGATTTCTGTCAGCAGGTAGACTTCACTTTTGATCCATTGGGTTGGCAGTTGCTTTTTTTGATGGGCAAAACAGCATATTATTATCTGTATGGAAGGTTATTTCTCTTTTGGAAGATATTTACTCAAGAGAAAAATTCTAATTGTTTTTTTGAGCATTTAAACCCCCTGGGACTTACCTGGGGAAGGTTGAAGTTTCACACTTCCCTGTGTGCTTAGACTTTCATATAACCTGTAACCTTTTGCATTTTGGTACCAAGTGTCTTGGGTGCCTTTTGTATTACAGTTTAGGGCCATTCTAGTTCAATTTCTCCAGACACCATTTACTTCTTTTAGAAATGAGAAGTTAATCCTCTCATTCCTTTACAGTGGTTGTGTGATCATAAATAGGTGCCTAAATGTTCCTCTTACCATTTTTCAAATAGTCTGTCTCTTTTCAACTTGTAGCCTAAACCCCGCCTTTGACAATACCTGGATATTCCAATGTCTGAGCTTTTCCTGAAAATTATTGTGTAGGTATGTTTGTTATTTGTGATTATTATATGCTGTTTGTCTTTAATTTACTCTGCTAAATACAATTCCATTATTACACCCACTTTCTGCCTTTATATATTGTGATTTAGAGTTATAAAAGTCACTAGTTTTAGAAAATATTTGGGTTTGTGTGGTAGACTGGTAATGGCTTCCAGAAAAATATGTCCATGTCTTTATTCCCAGAATCTGTGAATGTTACCTTATTGGAGAAAGAGCCTTTACAGATATAATTAAGTTAAGGACATGGAGATGAGAAGACTATCTTGGATTATCAATATAGGCCCTAAGTGCATCACAACAGTTCTTATAAGAAGGAGGCAAAGGTAGATTCAATACACACAACAGAGAAGGCAGTGTGAAGATAGAGGCAGAGACTGGAGTGACATGACAATAAGACAGGAATTGCCAAGAAATATACAAGTCATCAGAAACTAGAAGAAGCAAGGAAGGGATTCTTCTCCAGAACCTGCAAAGAGAACATGGTGCTACCAAAAAGATTGATTTCAGCCCATGAAACTGATCCTGAACTTCTGGCATTCAGAACTGTAAGAAAATAAATTTGTTTTCAGCCACTAAGTTTGTAGGAATGTGTTACAGCAGCCACAAGAAACAAACACAGTTTGTATTAGAGTTTCTTTTTCTTCTTCATGCTTTATGATGATTACTGAAGAAGGAAGATATAGGAAGATATTTATTTTGCCTTCTAGAAATGGGCATACTTTAATTCATAAGATAGTTTTATTTTTCATAATTCTATCCCTGCCAAGTATGCTCACTTTCAGAAGCATTGGAGCTTTCTCAGATATAGAATTTTATGAGTGTTTTTATGTATTCCTCTCCTCTTATTACACAGTGAAAAAAAAGAAAACAAATGAGTTGATGTGCTCAGTTGTGTCCGACTCTTTGCAAAGCTATGGACTGTAGCCTGCCAAGCTCCTGTGCCCATGGGATTGTCCTCGCAAGAATACTTGTGTGGTTTGCAATTTCTTCCTCCTGAATTGCCATTTCATCCTCCACAGGATCTTCCTGACCCAGGGTTCAAACCTGGGTCTCCTGTATCTCCTTCACAGCAGGCTGAGCCACTGGGGAAGCTGCTATCTCCTATCACATGGATCCTGCTCCTTCCCTTGCCTTTATTACCCTTTATTTTCCTACTCCAATAATCTGTTGATTATATACTTAGTGTTGGGCATTGTCGTAAGCTTTGGAAATAAAGAACCAATAAATCAGTTTTATTGGTCTCCATGAGCTCATCATCTATTGGCATAGAAAAGAAACAAAAGCACAACATTTACTTGGTGTAGACATAAATCCAAAAGCAGAAATAAAAATCAACAACTGAAATATGATATTGTAAGTGCTAAATTAGATATATGAGCAAAATGCTGTGGTCTTACAGACCCATAGCAAATAGCTACACTTGACAGAGACGGAGAGGATTTATGAAGTACAACTTGAGCAGGGTCTTGGGAGGTGAACTGGAGTTTTATGGAGAACTGAACAAGGAAAAGGCATTTTATAGAAAGAACTGCCTCAACACAAGACACACAATGTTAAAGAGCATGGATTGATTTGGATGGCAAGATATTTAATATGTTCAAGCATAGATTAAGAGTGGAAGAGTATAGGGTCATGAGACTGTAAATGTTGGAATCAGATTATGATGAATACATGTTTCCTGTGTAAAGAAGTACAGGTGTTTATTATTTTTGAAATGAAGAAAAATGGGCTTAAAGCAAAAAAAAAAAAAAAAGTAGCATGGTCCATCAGGAGGAAAATTCTGGCAGAATTTTGATTATTGGAAGAATGAAGAGAAACTAGAAGATCAATTAGGTGTCCCTTGTAAGAGACCAGGTGAGCAGTAGATGAAAATGACCAGATCCAAAGCAGAGATAATGAGACAAAGATGAGAAAAGGGAATGAAGAGCTAGTTATGAAGCCTAAGTGGCAAAGTGATGGAAATTTACCACTCAGTGGAAGTGGTAAGGGCAATGCTGGCTCTCATGAAGTGTGACTGGAAGTTAGGGGAGAGGAATTCAATTGAGCCGGGGGGTGGGCAGAGGAGGTGACACCTCAGTGGAATCTTAAAAGAAAGAAGGAACAAAGTTATTTGAAGCAGAGAAATTGTGGCAGCAAGGCTCTCCGAACACCGGAGATAATCAGAGAAAAGACATGAATGTGAGAAGCAGATTGGCTGCTGCATTATTTCTAGGTGCTATGCCTCTGATGACCAGTGCATTTTCCTTGGCAAAACTCTATTAGTCTTTGCCCTGCTTCATTCCGCATTCCAAGGCCAAATCCAGTGGTCCTCACAAACACCCTCTTCCAACAACACAAGAGAAGACTCTACACGTGGACATCACCAGATGGTCAACACCGAAATCAGATTGATTATATTCTATGCAGCCAAAGATGGAGAAGCTCTATACAGTCAGCAAAAACAAGACCAGGAGCTGACTGTGGCTCAGATCATGAACTCCTTATTGCCAAATTCAGACTCAAATTGAAGAAAGTAGGGAAAGCCACTAGACCATTCAGGTATGACCTAAATCAAATCCCTTATGATTATACAGTGGAAGTGAGGAATAGATTTAAGGGCCTAGATCTGATAGATAGAGTGCCTGAAGAACTATGGAATGAGGTTCGTGACATTGTACGGGAGACAGGGATCAAGACCATCCCCATGGAAAAGAAATGCAAAAAAGCAAAATGGCTGTCTGGGGAGGCCTTACAAATAGCTGTGAAAAGAAGAGAGGCGAAAAGCAAAGGAGACAAGGAAAGATATAAGCACCTGAATGCAGAGTTCCAAAGAATAGCAAGAAGAGATAAGAAAGCCTTCTTCAG
>SJYT01079337.1:2084-25162 GCA_006410635.1 Cephalophus harveyi | reverse complement strand
TAACAATGCTGTATTTCTCTTCTCTACTTAAATATAACCTTCATGAGGGCAGGCACTAAAAAACCTACATTTTTTTTTTTTTACTATATTTTCTGTACCTAGAATGACATAACATGTGGTAGTTGCTCAATAAAAATTTTTCAATGAATAAATTATGTTATGTCAGAACTGACCAAGCACCATTTTTCAAAATACTTTTATTTATTTTTGGCTATGCTGGGTATTCTTTGTTGTGCAAGGACTTTCTCTAGTTGCAGTGAGCAGAGACTACTCTCTAATTTCTGTGCACAGACTTTTCATGGTGGAAGCTTCTCTTGTTTCAGAGCATGGGCTCTAGGGTATGTGGACATCAGTAGTCCTGTGACTTATAGAATCTTCCTTGACCAGGGATCGACCCCATGTCCCGTGCATTGACAGGTAGATTCTTTACTACTGGACCACCAGTAAAGTTCCAAATGTATTGTTTCTTGACATTGGTATGTGTTATGGGCTTCTCCAATGACTCAGCAATAGAGAATTCGCCTGTAACACAGGAGACACAGATGTCGTTTGGATCCTAGGGTCGGGCAGTTACCCTGGAGGAGGAAATGGCAACCCACTGCAGTATTCCTGCCTGAAAAATCCCATGGACAGAGGAGCCTGGTGAGCTACAGTCCATGGGGCGGCAAAAGAGTCGGATATGACTTAGTGATATCAGATATGACTAAACAACAATGGCAAACTTTTTGTATCTAAGCCTGAGTTCATCCCACCAATCAGGGAGCCAAAGGACTAATTTTAGTCTAAATACAATGTTCTCTGGAAAATTTTCATCTTCTGATTTATAGAATTTTAGCAATGGTTATCATGATCTGGATATAACAGATTAACATCCTATGACTTACATTCATCTCAGTTCAGTCAGTCAGTTCAGTCACTTAGTCGTGTCCAACTATTTGCGACCCTATGAATCATGCCAAGCCTCCCTGTCCATTACCATCTCCCAGAGTTCACTCAAACTCATGTCCATCGAGTTAGTGATGCCATCCAGCCATCTCATCCTCTGTCGTCCCCTTCTCTAGATTAACATCCTATGACTTACATTCATCTCAGTTCAGTCAGTCAGTTCAGTCACTTAGTCGTGTCCAACTATTTGCGACCCTATGAATCATGCCAAGCCTCCCTGTCCATTACCATCTCCCAGAGTTCACTCAAACTCATGTCCATCGAGTTAGTGATGCCATCCAGCCATCTCATCCTCTGTCGTCCCCTTCTCCTCCTGCCCCCAATCCCTCCCAGCATCAGGGTCTTTTCCAATGAGTAAACACTTCGCATGAAGTGGCCAGGGTACTGGAGTTTCAGCTTTAGCATCATTCCTTCCAAAGACAACCCAAGGCTGATCTCCTTTAGAATGGACTGGTTCGATCTCCTTGCAGTCCAAGGGACTCTCAAAGAGTCTTCTCCAACACCACAGTTCAAAAGCATCAATTCTTTGGCGCTCAGCTTTCTTCACAGTCCAACTCTCACTTCCATACATGACCACAGGAACAACCATAGCCTTGACTAGACGGACCTTTGCTGGCAAAGTAATGTCTCTGCTTTTCAATATGCTATCTAGGTTGGTCATAACTTTTCTTGCATCTACCTTTAACCAAAAGCAGGGAATTAAGTTAGAAAAATGTGTCCCGGGGACCTCCTAGCTCATGTTCTCTGCTAACCATAATAACTTCATGGAATGGAAACATTGCAGAAGGTCACTCATTAATCATCTCTGAGTACAAACAAAACACTGCTTAACTACAAAAATAACCAAATGTGTTCCTTTCCCACCTCACTTCAGTGACTGCAGCTTCTTTCCCATTTACAACTTAAGTTTTGAAATGCTGGTCTTGTCTCTTGTATTAAAACTATTAAGAAACTTTCAGTGATTGCACAGTTCAGTTCAGTCGCTCAGTCGTGTCTGACTCTTTGCGACCCAAAGAACTGCAGCACGCCAGTCCTCCCTGTCCATCACCAACTCCCGGAGTCCACTGAAACCCATGCCCATTGTGTCGATGATACCATCCAACCATCTCATCCTCTGTCATCCCCTTCTCCTCCTGCCTTGAATCTTTCCCAGCATCAGGGTCTTTTCAAACGAGTCAGCTCTGCGCATCAGGTGGCCAAAATATTGGAGCTTCAGCTTCAACATCAGTCCCTCCAATCAACACCCAGGACTGATCTCCTTTAGGATGGATTGGTTGGATCTCCTTGCAGTCCAAGGGACTCTCAAGAATTTTCTCCAACACCACAGTTCAAAAGCATAAATTCTTTGGCACTCAGCTTTCTTTATAGTCCAAGTCTCACATCCATACATGACTACTGGAAAAACCATAGCCTTGACTAGACGGACCTTTGTTGGCAAAGTAATGTCTCTGCTTTTTTATTATGCTGCCTAGGTTGGTCATAAGTTTCCTTCCAAGGAGCAAGTGTCTTTTAATTTCATGGCTGCAATCACCATCTGCAATGATTTTTTACACATATAAAGAGAATTTTAACACTCCAAAAAGTGTACTTAACTGAAGTTTAAAAACTTTTTCTTTTATTGGAGGATAATTGCCCTACAATGTTGTTGTGGTTTCTGCTGAATGTCAGCTTGAATCAGTGATAAGTATGTGTCCTTTCCCTTTTGAGCCTTCCTCTCCTCTCTCTATTCCACCCCTCTAGGTCGTCACAGAGCACCAGGCTGGGCTCTCTGTTATACTGCAGCTTCCCGCTAGTTATCTGTTTTACGCATGGTAATCTATACATGTCAATGCTATTTTCTTACTTTGCCCCACCCTCTCCTTCCCCTCTGTGTCCACCAGACCATTGTCTACATCTGCATCTCCTCTTCTTCTCTGTAAGTAGGTTCATTGGTACTATATTTTTAGATTTCATATATATGTACTAATATACAAAATTTATTTTTCTTTTTCTGACTTCACTCTGTATAACAGGCTCTTGATTCATTCACCCCACTACAACTGAACTAAATTTACTTCTTTTAAATGAAGTTTAATAGAGGCAAAAGAGTTGATCCCACAGGAGAAAGAGAACATGGGCAGATATCAGAAAAGTCCTAGACATCCAGGCATATTTTTCAGGGTCCTCTTTCCATCATGAAGGACATGCTTTGTCTTTAGAGCATGAACCACCAAGATGTGTGTGGAAATCTCAGTCTCTGGGAAATCAAGGCACAAGTTTGCTAAAGGACTTTTCTTCCCCCACTGGTCACACAGCCAAATCCTACTTGTGTAACCAGGGAAGCTTGGTATAGACCTTCAGTCTATACATTTTTAGCAAAAAAAAATGTAGTCAAACTGACATAGGCCAAATACATGTGTTTCTGGCACATTAAACGTCACCTTACAAGTCACTAGCTCATCCATCTCTTTCCTGCCCACGTTTTCAGGGGCCACTGGATAAAATCACTGTTGTTGTTTAGTCACTAAGTTGTGTTCAAGTTTTTTGCAGCCTGCATGGACCGTACACCACCAGGCTCTTCTGTCCATGGGATTTCCCAGAAAGGAATATTGGAGTGCGTTGCCTTTTCCTTCTCCAGGGGATTTTCCTGACCCAGGGACTGAACCTGTGTCTCCTACATTGGCAGGCAGTTTCTTATCACTGGACCACCAGGGAAGCCCAGAGGTAATAGAGTTATCATAAAATAGCTGTAAGTTAGCACTCTGCAATATTCAGTAACCTATACAATATTCAATAACCAAGCGAACCAAATTTCCCAGGGAACCAAAATTCTGGTTTCTGACTGCATTCAATCCAGAGCAAGACCCTTTTTATCAAACTCTCCCCCAAGTCTCCAAGCACAAGGCCAGATCCTGTGACTACAACAGACCCTTCCTAATCCCTTTCTACTGATATTCTCTGCTGTGTGGGATAAAGCTGATTTATAGCTGAACAGGATTAGACAAGACCAGATAAGATGCAGCCTTATCTTTGGCAATTCTTGGTTATCTGACTTTGAATCTTGGTTAAAAAAGGGCAATAGAATTTATAGTGTGCTTAAAATGAAGGGCAACAGAATTTATAACTTGCTATTCAAATATGAAACTCTTATGGTGACCCTTAGACCAGTTCATTGATGGACAGATTCCGACTGGCACAACCAGTTAGACAGCTTGACCTGACAAGTGTGACTGGGAATAAGAACCCAGAGGGGAACTTCTGCCTTGACCTTTCCCAGAGCTGTGATTTCTTGCATGGATCCTGGTACAGCAAGTCCCCTACATACGATCTTTCAAGTTGCAAGCTTTCAAAGATTCCAATGTCCGTTCACCTGTCCAATCCCATAAGTTAGTTCACAAGTCTGGCTTATGCTATCTTGAGTGTACATCCTCTACAAGTGGTTGTGCTTTTGTGTACTTTATTGTACTGGACTGTACAGAACACAGTAGTAGAGCATCTTTATTTCTTGCCTGTTCACTTGATGCTGGCCCCTGTATGCCAGTCGTTGTACTGTACTACTGTACTTTCTGTACTGTAAGATTTAAAATGTTTTCTTTCTTTGTTTTTGTTATATGTTCTTTGAGTGAAAAGTATGATAAACCTATTACGGTATAGTGCTATATAGCGAGTTGTGGTAGCTGGATACCCAGACTAATTTTGTTGGACTTAACAAATGTGCTCTTAGAATGTAACTCATTTGTATGAAGTGAACTTACTGTAGTTCAATTCAGAGGCAGGACACAGACCATGTGCAAAAAAGAACCCTGGGTGATTGCCCCTGAAAGTCTCCAGCAACCCAGATGCTTGCCTGCATTCTCTCCCTCGTGCTCCACTGTTATCTGTGACCTTTAGATAAAAGCCTTCCATGAGGATGCTCTTTGGAGTCTTGCCATTGCTTGCAAATTCCCAGGCTAATTTTGTTGGACTTACAAATGTGCTCTTAGAATGGAACTCATTTGTATGAAGTGAACTTACTGTAGTTCAGTTCAGAGGCAGGACACAGCCCATGTGTGAAGAAGAACCCTGGGTGATTGCCCCTGAAAGTCTCCAGCAACCCAGATGCCAGCATTCTCCAGCAACCCAGAATGCCAGCATTCTCTCCCTCATGCTCCACTGTTATCTGTGACCTTTAGATAAAAGCCTTCCATGAGGATGCTCTTTGGAGTCTTGCCATTGCTTGCAAATATCCAAGCTGGCAAAAACCTTGCACACGTGGGTTCCCATGGTGTGTAGCATCCCCAGATTTAGGGGCTTCCCCAGTGACTCACTGGTAAAGAACCTGGCTGCAATGCAGGAAACTTGCAAGAGAGATGAGTTCCATTCTTGGGTTGCAAAGATCCCCTGGAGAAGGAAATAGCAACCCACTCCAGGATTCTTGCCTGGGAAATTCCATGGACAGAGGAGCCAAAGTCCTTACAATGATCTATAAGTATGACCTAGTTACTACTTGTCACCTTGCTGTGTCATTTACTCAGCTCCAGTCATTTTCACTTTATTGTTATTTCTGGAATATGCCAGCAATACTTTTGTTTTTCATTGACTCTTCCTTCTCGAGAGAACCCTCTTTCACTGGGGGTTATAAATTGCTAAGTATGACCTAGTTACTACTTGTCACCTTGCTGTGTCATTTACTCAGCTCCAGTCATTTTCACTTTATTGTTATTTCTGGAATATGCCAGCAATACTTTTGTTTTTCATTGACTCTTCCTTCTCGAGAGAACCCTCTTTCACTGGGGGTTATAAATTGCCTAACTCTCTTATCTTTTTGATACTCTGTTGCATAAGTCTCTAATCCATATCTAGCCGTTGCTTACTATGTCTGATCTTGACCATTTTATTATAATACAGCAGTTCACACCTCCATTCCTCACATCCTTCACCTTTTCTTATTTCTTTTTCTCTCCTTAGTACTTATTACTTTTTACACGTTTACTTATTTTTATTGTTTATTATTATTCTGAGTGTTTGAGAATGTAAACTCTATANTCTCTCTTAAGCAGCAGGAGGAAACAAACTAGCGATATTTTTTCCTTCTCCATACAAATTTAAAAGGAGGTTTCTCTTAAAATTCTGTGTTGCCATAATGACACCTGGTTTCACCTGAAGTTAACCATTGCCTTTTCTTATGGAAATGTTTATCTTAAGCTATGTAAATAACACTATTTGTATGGTGCTCTGCCCTTCTTCAAGGTTCAAGTTAATCCTTTTAGGGCCCAAGATAAACCATTTGGAGCCAAGATTATCCCAAAATACATCCTATGGGTGAGGGGCCTGGTGCCATTCGAAGTTTTGAGACATTCCTTTCTTTCATTAACAGACTGCTGATGACTATATAACATTCAGCTAAAGACTAGCAGGGGGGTACTCTTTCTGCCCCCTTCTGATGCCTATGTCAGAAGCTTTCTCTATCTCCTTTATACTTTAATAAAACTTTGTTACACAAAAGCTCTGAGCGATCAAGCCTTGTCTCTGGCCCCGGATTGAATTCTTCTCATCTGGGGGCCAAGAATCCCGGCGTCGTAATTCAACGACAACCTTTCACTTCCCCAGTGACTCACTGGTAAAGAACCTGGCTGCAATGCAGGAAACTTGCAAGAGAGATGAGTTCCATTCTTGGGTTGCGAAGATCCCCTGGAGAAGGAAATAGCAACCCACTCCAGGATTCTTGCCAGGGAAATTCCATGGACAGAGGAGTCAAAATCCTTACAATGATCTATAAGTATGACCTAGTTACTACTTGTCACCTTGCTGTGTCATTTACTCAGCTCCAGTCATTTTCACTTTATTGCTATTTCTGGAACATACCAGCCATACTTTTGTTTTTCATTGACTCTTCCTTCTCAAGAGAACCCTTTTTCACTGGGGGTTATAAATTGCCCAGCTCTCTTACCTGTTTGATACTCTGTTGGCTAAATCTCTAATCCACATCTAGCTGTTGCTTGCTATGTCTGATCTTGACCATTTTATTATAATACAGCAGTTCACACCTCCATTCCTCACATCCTTCACCTTTTCTTACTTCTTTTTCTCTCCTTAGTGCTTATTACTTTTTATATGTTTACTTATTTTTATTGTTTATTATTATTCTGAGTGTTTGAGAATATAAACTCTATAAAACCCAGGATCTTCCTGTATTTGCTTTACTAATGTATCCTAAGAGATAAAATATTAGTGGGAATTGTAGGTCAATAGCTATTCAATGAATAATTGCTTCTGAATTTTAATGGAACAAAAGTATAGAGAAAGAACATGGAAAGAAATGTTGTTTTAAAATATATGTGATACGTATGGCAACAAAATTATGGTGGGAAGCTTTGCCCTGGCACACATTATACCTGTGAGGTTCACTTGATTAAAGATTCATTAAGCTATAACAGACTATACAAATAGTAGGGAAGATTTATGAGCTTTGTAAATTATGCACCTCATAGAAGTCATAATTTCTTTTTCAAAATACAGAGTTAAATATTTTGTCATTATTTTAGAAATTACTAGAACGTTTAAACCACAAACTCAGTAGTTGGAAGAAAGAAAAATCACTCCTCTAAATATTTCTTGAACTTAGAAGAATTTCAAACAGTAACTACAGAGTTCAATTCAGTTCAGTTGCTCAGTTGTGTCTAACTCTTGGCGATCCCATGGACTGCAGCACGCTACGCCTCTCTGTCCATCACCAACTCCCAGAGTTTACTCAGACTCATGTCCGTTGAGTCGGTGATGCCATCCAATTATCTCATTCCCTGTCATCCCCTTCTCCTCCTGCCTTAAATATTTCCCAGCATCAGGGTCTTTTCCAATGAGTTCTTTGCATCAGGTGGCCAAAGTATTGGAGTTTCAGCTTCAGCATCAGTCCTTCCAATGAATACTCAGGACTGATTTCCTTTAGGATGGACGGTTGGATCTCCTTGCAGCCCAAGGGACTCTCAAGAGTCTTTTCCAACGCCACAGTTCAAAAGCATCAATTCTTTGGTGCTCAGCTTTCTTTATAGTCCAACTCTCACATCCATACATGACTACTGGGAAATCCATAGCTTTGACTAGATAGACTTCATTGGCAAAGTAATGTTTCTGCTTTTTAATATGCTATGTGGGTTGGTCATAACTTCTCTTTCAAGTAGTAAGCATCTNTTTTTTTTTTTTTTTTAAGGAAAGCAAAGATAACAGGTGGTTATGATGAGACATCATTAGTGTTTTCAGCCTCATGATATGAAGCTGGGGATGGAAAATCAAAGTCAATTACAGTATTGCATTTATCTGTGGTTGAAACAGAAAGTAGTGGTTTAAAACAACCACAATTATTTTTTCATTGAATAGATTTGACATATAACATTGTGTAAATTTAAGCTGTACAATATATTACTTTGACACACTTATATATTGCAATTTCATTGCATTTGTCATAATGCTCATTACATAATTCAAACACAGTATTGTTGTCTATATTCATTATATGAGATCAGTTCAGTTCAGTTGCTCAGTTTTGTCTGTCTTTTTGCGACCCCATGGACTGCAGCACGCCAGGCCTCCCTGTCCATCACCAACTCCTAGAGCTTGTTCAAACTCATATCCATTGAGTCAGTGATGCCATCCAACCATCTCATCCTCTGTCATTCCCTTCTCCTCCTGCCTTCAATCCTTCCCACAATCAGGGTATTTCCCAGTGAGTCAGATCTTCGCATCANACTCCTAGAGCTTGTTCAAACTCATATCCATTGAGTCAGTGATGCCATCCAACCATCTCATCCTCTGTCATTCCCTTCTCCTCCTGCCTTCAATCCTTCCCACAATCAGGGTATTTCCCAGTGAGTCAGATCTTCGCATCAAATGGCCAAAGTGCTGGAGTTTCAGCTTCAGCATCAGTCCTTTCAATGAATTTTCAGGACTGATTTCTTTTAGGATGGACTGGTTGGATCTCCTTGCTGTCCAAGGGACTCTTAAGAGTCTTCTCCAACACCCCAGTTCAAAAGCATCAATTCTTCAGGACTCAGCTTTCTTTATAGTCCAACTCTCACATACACACATGACTACTGGAAAAACCATAACATTGACTAGACGGACGTTTGTTGGCAAAGAACTATCTCTGCTTTTTAATATGCCATGTAGGTTGGTCATAACTTTTCTTCCAAGGAGTAAGTGGCTTTTAATTTCAAGCTTGCAGTCACAATCTGCAGTGATTTTGGAGCCCCCCAAAATGAAGTCTGTCACTGTTTCCACTGTTTCCCCATCTATTTGCCATGAAGTGATGAACCAGATGCCATGATCTTAGTTTTCTGAACGTTGAGCTTTAAGCCAACTTTTCACTAACACTTTCATCAAGAGGCTCTTAGGTCTTCGCTTTTTGCATAAGGGTGATGTCATCTGCATATTTGAGTCTATTGATATTTCTCCCAGCAACCTTGGTTCCAGCTTGTGGCTCATCCAGCCCAGCATTTCTCATGATTTACTCTGTATATGAGTTAAATAAGCAGGGTGACAATATACAGCCTTGACGTACTTCTTTTCCTATTTGGAAACCAGTCTGTTGATCCATGTCCAGTTCTAACTGTTGCTTCCTGACCTGCATACGGATTTCTCAAGAGGCAGGTCAGTGGTCTAGTATTCCCATCTCTTGAAGAATTCTCTACACTTTGTTGTGATCCACACAGTCAAAGTCTTTGCATAGTCAATAAAGCAGAAATTGATGTTTTTCTGGAACTCACTGGCTTTTTCGATGATCCAGTGTATGCTGGCAATTTGATCTCTGGTTCCTCTGCTTTTTCTAAAACTAACTTGAACATCCTGTTCACAGTTCATGTACTGTTGAAGCCTGACTTGGAGAATTTGAGCGTTACTTTACTAGCATGTGAGATGAGTGCAATTGTGCAGTAGTTTGAGCATTCTTTGGCATTTTGGCATTGCATTTCTTTAGGGTTGGAATGAAAACCGACCTTGGCCAGTCCCGTACCCACTGCTAAGTTGGCCAAATTTGCTGGCATATTGAGGAAAGCACTTTCACAGCATCATCTTTTAGGATTTGAAATAGCTCAACTGAAATTCCACCACCTCCATTAGCTTTGTTCATAGTGATGCTTCCTAAGGCCCACTTGACTTCACATTCCAGGATGTCTGGCTCTATGCCAGTGTGAATGATCACACCATCATGGTTATCTGGGTTGTGAAGATCTTTTTTGTACAGTTCTGTGTATTCTTGCCACCTCTTCTTAATATCTTCTGCTTCTGTTAGGTTCATACCATTTCTGTCCTTTATTGTGCCCATCTTTGCATGAAATGTTCCCTTGGTATCTCTAATTTTCTTGAAGAGATATCTAGTCTTTCCCATTCTATTTTTTCCCTCTATTTCTTTGCACTGATCACTGAGGAAGGCTTTCTTATCTCTCCTTGCTATTCTTTGGAACTCTGCATTCAAATGGGCATATCTTTCCTTTTCTCCTTTGCTTTTTGCTTTTCTTCTTTTCACAGCTATTTGTAAGGCCTCCTCAGACAGCCATTTTGCTTTTTGATGTTTCTTTTTTGGGGGATGGTTTTGCTCCCTGTCTCCTGTACAATGGCTGCAGTTCATCAGGCACTCTATCTATCAGATCTACTCTCTTAAATCTATTTCTCACTTCCACTGTATAATCATAAGGGATTTGATTTAGGTTATGCCTGAGTGGTCTAGTGGTTTTCCCTACTTTCTTTAAGTATGAATTTGACAATAAGGAATTCATGATCTGAGCCACAGTCAGCTCCCAGTCTTGTTTTGCTGAGTGTATAGAGCTTCTCCATCTTTGGCTGCAAAGAATATAATCAATCTGATTTAGCTATTGACCATCTGGTGATGTCCATGTGTAGAGTCTTCTCTTGTATTGTGGGAAGAGGGTGTTTACTATGACCAGTGTGTTCTCTTGACAAAACTCTATTAGTCTCTGTCCTGCTTCATTCTGTACTCCAAGGCCAAATTTGCCTGTTACTACAGGTGTTTCTTGACTTTCTACTTTTGCATTCCAGTCCCTTATAATGAAAAGGACATCTTTTTTGATGTGAATTCTAGAAGGTTTCGTATGTCTTCATAGAATCGTTCAACTTCAGCTTCTTCAGCATTACTGGTTGGGATACAGACTTGGATTACCATTAAATTGAATGGTTTGCCTTGGAAAAGAACAGAGATCATTCTGTCGATTTTTACATTGCATCCAGGTACTGCATTTTGGACTNGTTTCGTATGTCTTCATAGAATCGTTCAACTTCAGCTTCTTCAGCATTACTGGTTGGGATACAGACTTGGATTACCATTAAATTGAATGGTTTGCCTTGGAAAAGAACAGAGATCATTCTGTCGATTTTTACATTGCATCCAGGTACTGCATTTTGGACTATTTTGTTGACTATGACGGCTACTCCATTTCTTCTAAGGACTTCTTGCTCACAGTAATAGATATAATGGTCATCTGAGTTAAATTCACCCATTCTGGTCCATTTTAGTTAGCTGATTCCTAAAATGTCAGTGTTCACTCTTGCCATCTCCTGTTTGACCACTTCCAATCTGCCTTGATTCATAGACCTAACATTCCAGGTTCCTATGCAATATTGCTCTTTACAGCATTGGATCTTGCTTCTATCACCAGTCACATCCTCAACTGGGTGTTGTTTTTGCTTTCACTCTGTCTCTTCATACGGTCTGGTGTTATTTCTCCACTCATCTCCAGTAGCATATTGGGCACCTACCGACCAGGGGAGTTCATCTTTCAGTGTCCTATCTTTTTGCATTTTCATACTGTTTATGGGCAAGAATACTGTTTATTCATACTGTTTATTTCATACTGTTTATTCTCAAGGCAAGAATACTGAAGTGGGTGCCATTCCCTTCTCCAGTGGACAACATTTTGACAAGGCTCTCCGTCATGACCCGTCCATCTTGGGTGGCTCTACATGGCATGACTCATAGTTTTATTGAGTTAGACAAGGCTGCAGTCCATGTAATCAGATTGGTTCGTTTTCTGTGACTGTGGTTTTTCAGTCTGTCTGCCCTCTGTTGGAATAAGATAAGAGGCTTGTGGATGCTTCGTGATGGGATAGACTGACCGAGGGAGAAACTGGCTCTTGTTCTGATGGGCAGGGAAATGCTCAGTTCAGTTCAGTTGGATTCAGTCACTCAGTCGTGTCCGACTCTTTGCGACCCCATGAATTGCAGCACGCCAGGCCTCCCTGTTCATCACCATCTCCCGGAGTTCACTCAGACTCACATCCATCGAGTCTGTGATGCCATCCAGCCATCTCATCCTCGGTCGTCCCCTTCTCCTCCTGCCCCCAATTCCTCCCAGCATCAGAGTCTTTTCCAATGAGTCAACTCTTCGCATACTCCAGGTGTTTCTTGACTTCCTACTTTAGCATTCCAGTCCCCTATAATGAAAAGGACATCTTTTTTGGGTGTTAGTTCTAAAAGGTCTTGTAGGTCTTCATAGAACCGTTCAACTTCAGCTTCTTCAGCATTACTGGTTGGGGCATAAACTTGGATTACTGTGATATTGATTGGTTTGCCTTGGAAACGAACAGAGATCATTCTGTCGTTTTTGAGATTGCATCCAAGTACTGCATTTCGGACCCTTTTGTTGACCATGATGGCTACTCCATTTCTTCTAAGGGATTTCTGCCCGCAGTAGTAGATATAATGGTCATCTGAGTTAAATTCACCCATTCCAGTCCATTTTAGTTTGCTGATTCCTAGAGTGTCGAGTTCACTCTTGCCATCTCCTGTTTGACCACTTCCAATTTGCCTTGATTCATGGACCTAACTTTCCAGGTTCCTATGTAATATTGCTCTTTACAGCATCGGATCTTGCTTCTATCACCAGTCACATCCACAGCTGGGTATTGTTTTTGCTTTGGCTCCATCCCTTCATTCTTTCTGGAGTTATTTGTCCACTGATCTCCAGTAGCATATTGGGCACCTACCGACCAGGGGAGTTCCTCTTTCAGTAACCTATCATTTTGCCTTTTCATACTGTTCATGGGGTTCTCAAGGCAAGAATACTGAAGTGGTTTGCCATTCCCTTCTCCAGTGGACCACATTTTGTCAGACCTCTCCACCATGACCCGCCTGTCTTCGGTGGCCCCACAGAGCACGGTTTAGTTTCACTGAGTTAGACAAGGCTGTGATCCACGTGATTAGATTGACTAGTTTTCTGTGAGTATGGTTTCAGTGTGTCTGCCCTCTGATGCCCTCCCGCAACACCTAC
Source organism: Cephalophus harveyi (assembly GCA_006410635.1). Classification (NCBI taxonomy): domain Eukaryota; kingdom Metazoa; phylum Chordata; class Mammalia; order Artiodactyla; family Bovidae; genus Cephalophus; species Cephalophus harveyi. The sequence goes on along the minus strand of SJYT01079337.1, from coordinate 11,984 downwards.
CATCTTACTTGGGTTTCTCTACCTTAGACGAGGGATATCTTCTCACCGCTGCCCCTCCTGGCCTTGGACGTGGAGTAGCTCCTCTCGGCCCTTGGACGTGGGGGTGCTCCTCTCAGCTGCCACCCCTGACCTCAGACGGGGGCAGCTCCTCTTGGCCGCCACCCCTATATATTAAATTATTTTTATTTCCTTAAATTTATTTATATATGCAACTTACTAATCATCACATTCAGAAAAAAGGTAATAGAAAGCAAGTGAGGGGAAGTAAAGGATATATAGGAAAATTGTAATAATTGTTAGATTTAGGTGAGAAAACATTGGTATTGAACAAATTGTTCTTGAACGTTTTTGCACATGTGAAACTGCTTTTACGGTTGCGACTACCTACTATAGTCACAAGGTGGCGATAGGCTCACTTATGAACTCGTACAAGAACACTTCTGTGAAAGGAGAGTCCAGAAAGAAATATTTCTCAACATAACATCCTCAAATGCGGTTCTAAGAGGAGAAATGTGAAAATCCCAGAAGGCAAAAATCATTGAGGAAAGTTACACCATATCGGAATAGATAACGTTCAAATAAGCGTGCTGGAAAGTGGAAGAAACCCTGAAGTAGGAAGAAGCAAGGACTGATACTTGTTTCAGGGAAAACCTAGTCTCTAGTCCTGGCTTCATCAACGTCTCATTCTGTGACCTTACTCAAGTCAGGAATGAGTAGCTGTCACGTGTAAAATGAGGAATAGCTGAAGAAAAAGCTAGAGAGCAATTTCAGTCAGAATTGGAATTGCCTTTAAAAATTATGCCTATTAGAGTTCTTTGCTAGAAATTTTTAGCCACATACCAGTTTAACTAATTCTTGTCGTAGAACATTGGGAATTTCCCATGAAGCACAGAGGGTGAATCGAAAGCACATTCTTATTATGCACACTTCAAAGTTTATTTTGAAAGAACCCTTATAGATTGTTTTGACAGAGAGTGCAGTTGGATCCATATAGCTGGGTGGTTGTATTTAGGTTCCAGCCTTATTAGTGCATTGCCTCCTGTTCTCATGTGCTCAGTTGTGTCTGACTCTTTTCAGCTCCATGGACTGCAGCCCACCAGGCACCTCTGTCCGTGGAAATTTTGCAGGCAAGAATACTGGGGTGGTTTNTATAGATTGTTTTGACAGAGAGTGCAGTTGGATCCATATAGCTGGGTGGTTGCATTTAGGTTCCAGCCTTATTAGTGCATTGCCTCCTGTTCTCATGTGCTCAGTTGTGTCTGACTCTTTTCAGCTCCATGGACTGCAGCCCACCAGGCACCTCTGTCCGTGGAAATTTTGCAGGCAAGAATACTGGGGTGGTTTCCGTTTCCTCCCCTAGGGGATCTTCCAGACCCAGGGATCAAACCCTCATCTCTTGCATCTTCTGCATTGGCAGGTAGATTCTTTAGCACTACCACCACCTGGAAAGTCTTAGATCACCTCCTAAATGCTGACACATCATTCTATGCTGCTTATTATTTGAAAAATGCTCCTTTCAGAAAACTGCTCTTGTAACTCAGTCATCTTCCTGAGGTCTCAAGTCATAAGTAACCACGTATATGTGTGACAAAGACTTTGAGCTAACCCCAGTCCAGTCACCATCTCACTCCAGTTGCAAGAGAGACTCCAAACAAGAATCACCTAGGAGAGCTCATTCAGTAAACAAATTCCATTTGATAATTATTTGTTTGTTGTTCAGTAAATACTTACTGAACATTTACTATGTGTCAAAACCATGCATGGACTAAAATGTTATTAAGGTCTTGATCTCATGGAGCTCAAATGGCAATAATGGTAATAAAATGATAACAATAATACAATGATACATAAATAAATATCACATTTCATATATCATGAAGGAAATAAGCTATGCAAAAGGACAAAACAGATAAACTGCTTCTGATTGACATACAACTTTTTTTTTTTTTTTTACTTTGTTTGGTTTTGCTTTGTTGGAAGAGAACAAGTATAGTTACAAACACACAAACACACACAAACTGCACACACACACAAAACAAAACCCAGCAGGCCCACATAAGGACAGAATGGGGTTCCTCAAACACTGGCAGATTCAAACTAGTTGCTGTCAAGGGGTGAACTAAAAACTATGCCCATCGTACCTGGTTACTTTAGTTGCTTCATGCGTTTATAGATGTTTAGAATGTTAAAAACTTTTTTAATAATTATCCTGTACTCACTGGATTTTCCTTTCTCACGGTGCTTGGTATGAGAGTCAAACTTATTCTTGTTTATCCATACCTGCATTTTAAAGGGACAGAATTTGATTGGTGGCGACTTACACATACTGGATCAGAAATAATGGTTTTTAGAAAGCTAGGCTAATGCATGTATGTTTTATTTTTAAATTTTCCCAGTATAATTTTTTCCACAATAATTGATTACAAAAAATTGAAATACAATTACTTTACAATGTTGTGTTAGTTTCCAGTGTACAGCAAAGAGGTATACAGTAGGTCCTAGCTGTTTATTTTGCAGGTAATAGTGTAATATGTTAACCATGACACCTGCTTTTAACACTTACTGTGTATATTGAGGAGCTCTGTCAACGGGTGGAACAGGAAGATAAAATAGTGGGAAATGAACTTCAAACTCAAGCACATGGCATAGAAAATAAGTGGAAGACATGTCATTGGTCCAGTCTCAAGGGCCATTGAATATGGCATAAATAGACCATTGTTATACCCTTATTCTTTTTTAAAAATTAATTAATTTTAATTGGAGGCTAATTACATTGCAATATTGTGGTGGTTTTTGCCATACATTCACATGAATCAGCCATGGGTGTACATGTGTTTCCCATCCTGAACCCTCTTCCCAGCTCACTCCCCACCCCATCCCTCAGGGTCATCCCAGTGCACTGGCCCTGAGCTCCCTGCCTCATGCATCAAACCTGGACTGGCGATCTATTTTGCATATGATAATATACAGGTTTCAATGCTATTCTCTCAAATCATCCCACCTTCGCCTTCTTCCACAGAGTCCAAAAGTCTGTTCTTTACATCTGTGTCTCTTTTGCTGTCTGGCATATAGGGTCATCATTACCATCTTTCTAAATTCCATATATATGTGTTAATGTACTGTATTGGTGTTTTTCTTTCCGACTTACTTCGCTCTGTATAATAGGCTCCAGTTTCATCCATTTCATTAGAACAGATTCAAATGCATTCTTTTTAATAGCTGAGTAATATTCCATTGTGTATGTGTACCACAGCATTCCTATCCATTTGTCTGCCAATGGACATCTAGGTTGCTTCAATGTCCTGGCTACTGTACACAGTGCTGTGATGAACATTGGGGTACATGTGTCTCTTTCAATTCTGGTTTTCTTGCTGTGTATGCCCAGCAGTGGGATTGCTGGGTCGTATGGCAGTTCTGTTTCCAGTTTTTTGCCCTTACTCTTTTAACTGAAATCAGAGACTTCTCTTCTTTTCATTGTTTTATTGTGATACTTGTCCAGCTCTAGCCAGGAGACAATCATAAAAAAGGACAAATTATATTATTGCAAAGAAGAAACTAAATCCTGTTTTAGAAAAGTGGAAAGAAAAAGAGAGTCAGAGAGATTTGAGGAAAAGTTCAGAAAGAAATAAACATTTGATTCAAGCTTACAGAAACGCTGGGCTGGAAGAAACACAAGCTGGAATCAAGATTGCTGGGAGAAATATCAATAACCTCAGATATGCAGATGACACCACCCTTATGGCAGAAAGTGAAGAGGAGCTAAAAGGCCTCTTGATGAAAGTGAAAGAGGAGAGTGAAAAAGTTGGCTTAAAGCTCAACATTCAGAAAACGAAGATCATGGCATCTGGTCCCATCACTTCATGGGAATTACTGAAGTGGTTTGCCATTCCCTTCTCGAGTGGACCACGTTTTGTCAGACCTCTCCACCATGACCTGCCCATCTTGGGTGGCCCCACAGAGCATGGCTAAGTTTCACTGAGTTAGACAAGGTTGTGGTCCGTGTGATTAGATTGACTAGTTTTCTGTGATTATGGTTTCAGTGTGTCTGCCCTCTGATGCCCTCCCACAACACCTACCGTCTTACTTGGGTTTCTCTACCTTGGACGATGGGGTATCTCCTCACTGCCGCCCCTCCTGATCTTGAACGTGGAGTAGCCCCTCTCGGCCCTCCTGTTCTGGTGCAGCCACCGCTCCTTGGACGTGGGGGTGCTCCTCTCAGCTGCCACCCCTGACCTCAGACGGGGGGTAGCTCCTCTCAGCCGCCGCCCCTATATTAAATTATTTTTATTTCCTTAAATTTATTTATATATGCAACTTACTAATGATCACATTCAGAAAAAAGGTAATAGAAAGCAAGTGAGGGGAAATAAAGGATATATAGGAAAATTGTAATAATTGTTAGATTTAGGTGAGAAAACATTGGTATTGAACAAATTGTTCTTGAACATTTTTGCACATGTGAAACTGCTTTTACGGTTGCAACTACCTACTATAGTCACAAGGTGGCGATAGGCTCACTTATGAATTCGTAGAAGAACACTCCTGTGAAAGGAGAGTCCAGAAAGAAATATTTCTCAACATAACATCCTCAAATGCTGGTTCTAAGAGGAGAAGTGTGAAAATCCCAGAAGGCAAAAATCATAGAGAAAATTCACACCATATCTGAATAGTTAACGTTCAGATAAGCGTGCTGGAAAGTGGAAGATACCCTGAAGTAGGAAGAAGCAAGGACTGATACTTGTTTCAGGGAAAACCTAGTCTCTAGTCCTGGCTTCATCAACGTCTTTTGTTCTTGAACATTTTTGCACATGTGAAACTGCTTTTACGGTTGCAACTACCTACTATAGTCACAAGGTGGCGATAGGCTCACTTATGAATTCGTAGAAGAACACTCCTGTGAAAGGAGAGTCCAGAAAGAAATATTTCTCAACATAACATCCTCAAATGCTGGTTCTAAGAGGAGAAGTGTGAAAATCCCAGAAGGCAAAAATCATAGAGAAAATTCACACCATATCTGAATAGTTAACGTTCAGATAAGCGTGCTGGAAAGTGGAAGATACCCTGAAGTAGGAAGAAGCAAGGACTGATACTTGTTTCAGGGAAAACCTAGTCTCTAGTCCTGGCTTCATCAACGTCTCATTCTGTGACCTTACTCAAGTCAGGAATGAGTAGCTGTCACGTGTAAAATGAGGAATAGCTGAAGAAAAAGCTGGAGAGCAATTTCAGTCAGAATTGGAATTGCCTTTAAAAATTATGCCTATTAGAGTTCTTTGCTAGAAATTTTTAGCCACATACCAGTTTAACTAATTCTTGTCATAGAACATTGGGAATTTCCCATGAAGCACAGAGGGTGAATCGAAAGCACATTCTGATTATGCACACTTCAAAGTTTATTTTGAAAGAGTCCTTAAAGATTGTTTTGACAGAGAGTGCAGTTGGATCCATATAGCTGGGTGGTTGCATTTAGGTTCCAGCCTTATTAGTGCATCGCCTCCTGTTCTCATGTGCTCAGTTGTGTCTGACTCTTTTCAGCTCCATGGACTGCAGCCCACCAGGCACCTCTGTCCATGGAAATTTTGCAGGCAAGAATATTGGGGTGGTTGCCGTTTCCTCCCCTAGGGGATCTTCCAGACCCAGGGATCAAACCCTCATCTCTTGCATCTTCTGCATTGGCAGGTAGATTCTTTAGCACTACCACCACCTGGAAAGTCTCAGATCACCTCCTAAATGCTGACACATCATTCTATGCTGCTTATTATTTGAAAAATGGTCCTTTCAGAAAACTGCTCTTGTAACTCAGTCATCTTCCTGAGGTCTCAAGTCATCAATAATCACGTATATGTGTGACAAAGACTTTGAGCTAACCCCAGTCCAGTCACCATCTCACTCCAGTTGCAAGAGAGACTCCAAACAAGAATCACCTAGGAGAGCTCATTCAGTAAACAAATTCCATTTGATAATTATTTGTTTGTTGTTCAGGAAATACTTATTGAACTTTTACTATGTGTCAAAACCATGCATGGACTAAAATGCTATGAAGGTCTTGATCTCATGGAGCTCAAATGGCAATAGTGGTAATAAAACGATAACAATAATACAATGACACAGAAATAAATATCACATTTCATATATCATAAAGGAAATGAGCTGTGCAAAAGGACAAAACAGATAAACTGCTTCTGACTGATATGCAACTTTCTTTTTACTTTGTTTGGTTTTGCTTTGTTGGAAGAGAATAAGTATAGTTACAAACAGACAAACACACACAAACCACACACACACGCAAAACAAAACCCAGCAGGCCCACAAAAGGACAGAGTGGAGCTCATCAAACACTGGCAAATTCAAACTAGTTGCTGTCAAGGGGTGAACTAAAAACTATGCCCATCATACCTGGTTACTTTAGTTGCTTCATGAGTTTATAGATGTTTAGAACATTAAAAACTTTTTAAATAATTATCTTGTACTCACTGGATTTTCCTTTCTCACAGTGCTTGGTGTGAGAGTCAAACTTATTCTTGTTTATCCATACCTGCATTTTAAAGGGACAGAGTTTGATTAGTGGTGACTTACACATACTGGATCAGAAATAATGGTTTTTAAAAAGCTAGGCTAATGCATGTATGTTTTATTTTTAAATTTTCCCAGTATAATTTTTTCCACAATAATTGATTACAAAAAATTGAAATATAATTACTTTACAATGTTGTGTTAGCTTCCAGTGTACAGCAAAGAGGTATACAGTAGGTCCTTGCTGTTTATTTTACAGGTAATAGTGTAATATGTTAACCATGACACCTGCTTTTAACACATTTTTTTTTTTTTTTTACTTTGTGTGGTTTTGCTTTGTTGGAAGAGAACAAGTATAGTTACAAACACACAAACACACACAAACCACACACACACACAAAACAAAACCCAGCAGGCCCACAAAAGGACAGAATGGAGTTCATCAAACACTGGCAGATTCAAACTAGTTGCTGTCAAGGGGTGAACTAAAAACTATGCCCATCATACCTGGTTACTTTAGTTGCTTCATGAGTTAATAGATGTTTAGAACATTAAAAACTTTTTTTAAATTATCTTGTACTCACTGGATTTTCCTTTCTCACAGTGCTTGGTATGAGAGTCAAACTTATTCTTGTTTATCCATACCTGCATTTTAAAGGAACATAATTTGATTGGTGGCTACTTACACATAGTGGATCAGAAATAATGGTTTTTAGAAAGCTAGGCTAATGCATGTATGTTTTGTTTTTAAATTTTCCCAGTATAATTTTTTCCACAATGATTGATTTAAAAAGATTGAAATACAATTACTTTACAATGTCGTGTTAGTTTCCAGTGTACAGCAAAGAGATATACAGTAGGTCCTTGCTGTTTATTTTACAGGTAATAGTGTAATATGTTAACCATGACACCTGCTTTTAACACATACTATGTATATTGAAGAGCTCTGTCAACGGGTGGAACAGGAAGATAAAATAGTGGGAAATGAACTTCAAGCTCAAGCACATGCCGTAGAAAATAAATGGAAGACATGTCATTGGTCCAGTCTCAAGGGCCATTAAATATGGCATAAATAGACCATTGTTATACCCTTACTCTTTTTTAAAAAATTAATTAATTTTAATTGGAGGCTAATTACATTACAATATTGTGGTGGTTTTTGCCATACATTCACATGAATCAGCCACGGGTGTACATGTGTTTCCCATCCTGAACCCTCCTTCCAGCTCACTCCCCACCCCATCCCTCAGGGTCATCCCAGTGCACTGGCCCTGAGCACCCTGCCTCATGCATTGAACCTGGACTGGCGATCTATTTCGCATATGATAATATACATGTTTCAATGCTATTCTCTCAAATCATCCCACCTTCGCCTTCTTCCAGAGTCCAAAAGTCTGTTCTTTACATCTGTGTCTCTTTTGCTGTCTGGCATATAGGGTCATCATTACCATCTTTCTAAATTCCATATATATGTGTTAATGTACTGTATTGGTGTTTTTCTTTCCGACTTACTTCGCTCTGTATAATAGGCTCCAGTTTCATCCACTTCATCAGAACAGATTCAAATGCATTCTTTTTAATAGCTGAGTAATATTCCATTGTGTATGTGTACCACAGCATTGTTATCCATTTGTCTGCCGATGGACATCTAGGTTGCTTCAATGTCCTGGCTACTGTAAACAGTGCTGCAATGAACATTGGGGTACACGTGTCTCTTTCAATTCTGGTTTTCTTGCTGTGTATGCCCAGCAGTGGGATTGCTGGGTCGTATGGCAGTTCTGTTTCCAGTTTTTTTGCCCTTACTCTTTTAACTGAATCAGAGACTTCTCTTCTTTTCATTGTTTTATTGTGATACTTGTCCAGCTCTAGCCAGGAGACAAGCAGAGCAGTCTTAGAATCATAAAAAAGGACAAATTATAATATTGCAAAGAAGAAACTAAATCCCATTTTAGAAAAGTGGAAAGAAAAAGAGAGTCAGAGAGATTTGAGGAAAAGTTCAGAAAGAAATGAACATTTGATTCAAGCTTTCTACAGTTCCTAGGCGTTTTCTAGGCAAAGAATAAAAGGATTATATGAAAGGAGCCTGTTGCATGTATGGTGCAACCATGAAATCCTAAAACATCAGGATGTGTTTGAAGAGTGGTCAGGAGCCTGCATCTGAAGCATGGGCTCCACAGAGGAAGCATAGATGGCTGATCCTGAATGACATAATAGGTTGATATGACTTGGCTTTGCAGTGAGTTTATTTTCAGTAAAAAGTGAAAGTCACTCAGTTGTGTCTAACTCTTCATGACCCCATGGACTATAGAGTCCACGGAATTCTCCAGGCAAGGATACTGGAATGGGTAACCTTTGCCTTCTCCAGGGGATCTTCCCAACTGAGGGATCGAATCCAGGTCTCCCAAATTGCAGGTGGATTCTTTACCAGCTGAGCTACACAAACATTGACTCAAATACTTCAACCAAAAAATGTTCTCTTAGATCTGATATCTTTTAATCTGTCTAGAATATGGTTAGACTTGTTTTCCTCCTGGAATTGCATCTTTATAGTTTGAATTTCAGAGATGAGCTTAGCCTTATCATATCCAAGAATGAATTCACGTGATTATCTAATAGTGCAGGAGGAGGAAAAGGCAACCCACTCCAGTACTATTGCCTGGAAAATCCCACGGACAGAAGAGCCTGGTAGGTTACAGTCCATGGGTAGCAAAGAGTTGAACACGACTGAGCAACTTCACTTTATCACTCATCTCTATCTAATAGTGCAATAGCAAATGACAGTTCAAGAACCTAACTTCTTGGGCTTAGTTTCATTGTAAAAGGTTCTTACAGATGTGTGCTTTAGGGGTGCTTAATTTCAGATCACACAAATATAGGAGAAAAAAAGTTATATTTGGAATGAATTCTGAACTAACTGAATGAACTTAGCTTTATCCTGATCTGCTTTAGAAGGTTTCTTTGAACATCATTCCAAGGAGGTAGGAACGTACATTGTCAATTGTGGGAACATTTTTTTCTAAAGTCTGTTCTTTATAGGTCTTTTCCCTTGAAGGAACAAACACGTCAAAAATCTCACTTTTGTCATATATTATGTTGTAAAGATAATCTTGTCTAGAATGTTTTTCTAAAAATGTATTGATGCTTCCTAAGTAACTGGCACAAAATGAATTATCCTTTGAATATTTGATGTGTTCAAAGATTTACATTAATAAGTATTATAAATCAACAGGCATGGAAAACAGAAACTAAAATTTTATTTTGGTCATTATAGTATTATTTGAATTTATATGATTCAGGCTGGCACTGACTTGTGAGACATAAAAAGGAATGAAATTGGGTCATTTGTAGAGAGGTGGATGGATCTAGAGTCTGTCATACAGAGTGAAGTAA
>SJYT01079335.1:13907-25179 GCA_006410635.1 Cephalophus harveyi | reverse complement strand
AAAAGAAGAAAGCCTTAACACTCAAACCCTCAAAATGCTTAAATATAAAGAAGATACTGCAGAGAACAAACAGAGAAAAACAAGAATGAATCAAAGGAAATGATGGCTGAGAACAAAGAAGGTAAATGAAGCTAAATGGTCCTGAGGAGTTCATGGTGATGTAATCAGAATACCTCTTCTCCATTCTGAACTGTGTCCTGCTGCTTAGCCCTCTCCAATGATAGGAGCTTGACCACCAAAAACAGGAAAACTTTAAGGGTTCCATAGACTCACTCTGAAATTCTCAGGATTCACATGCAGCTTCTTACAGTGCAGCTCACTCAGTGCAACAAAGAAACACTTGAGATGGTGGAGATGCTTCAGGCCTTCAGTGAAGGAGTCTAGCACCTTCTTGCCTTGCTTGACCACCAAAAACAGGAAAACTTTAAGGGTTCCATAGACTCACTCTGAAATTCTCAGGATTCACATGCAGCTTCTTACAGTGCAGCTCACTCAGTGCAACAAAGAAACACTTGAGATGGTGGAGATGCTTCAGGCCTTCAGTGAAGGAGTCTAGCACCTTCTTGCCTTGGGCCTTCACCTTAGGGTTGTTCATAACAGCATCAGCAGAGGACAAGTCCCCAAAGGACTCAAAGAACCTCCAAGTCCAGGAGTAGACAACCAGCAGCCTAAGGGGTGAAAGCAGCATAAGAACAGAGGGAGTCAGGGCCTGCCGGAATCTCAGGCAACAGTTCTGTCCCCACAACCCCAACTGCCATTCACTCTCCTTCAGCCTGCCTTGTAAGCTGAATACCTGCCTGCCTAGGGTTTCAGCACCAACTTTATCCACCCTCACCCAGCTCCAGAAAGCAACGACAGTATCCTTTTCCTCAACAGTTGGATGCACCATGATATCTGTTTAGGTAGTTGCAAGTTGTGTCAAAAGTAAGTGTAAGCAGCTTGAGCCCTACTCTTCCTTGTGAGCCCCACCCAGCCTCCTACCCTGTCTGCTTCTGAGAGCAGATTGGCCCAGGGCACAAGCTCATTGGTTTGGGGGAATGTTAAGATGCATTCTTATTCCTCAGTTCCCTTCATCTGTAATTGGTTAATCCAGTGTAACCAGACTCAGAAATTCTACTCTCCCTATTCTTGTCTCTTCTCTTCATTTCCTCCATGCATTGCTTCTACAAATACATCCCCAGTCTCATTCATGCTTAAATATTTTAATCTGATGTTATGTAATGTGTCTTATAGTTTAAATCTATGAATTACAGTTTATCTATGAATTTAAAAATTTTAATTCATAGGTAAGAAAACTAAGACCTAGAAAGCAAAAATTTTATCAAGCTGGCTTTATATGGAGCTTCACTCTGTTTCTAGAAATATTTGTAAAATGTTGAAATGGATAAATATGTTTATAGATTTAACTTGCTTTCTTCTTGTATAAATACTTTCCCTTCTCCAGGGGATCTTCCCAACCCAATTTTGGGTCACAAAATTCTGCTTCGTCCATCCCTTCGTTGAAATAGATGTACATTAAGTTAATGAAAAATAAAAAATAGTGTCTTTCTAGCAGCTACTGAAATAGGCTTATGGAACATGGATGAAAATGGGAACAATTTAATGAGAAATAAAGAAAAAAATCTGCTATTTATGGTATGACTGTAGATAAAATGCAGAGGAATTGTAAGCCAGTTTTATCTTATTCAGGCTGATAAAGTCTGACAGGATTTCTGGGGAAACACCAAATGCAGAAATTTCTATATCTGCATCTTCAGGAAAAAAGTGGAATTGGACCCAGGAATTACAATTCAAAGCAAATTTCATTCTTCTCAATTCAAATAATACTACAATGATATACAAATATATACTACCAGCAAATCTGGAAAGAAGGAAGGAAGGAAGAAAAGAAGAAAGGGAGGGAGGGAGGAAGGAAGGAAAGATGGTTGGATGGAAGAAGGGTTTTAAAGAAGGGAAAATAATTGAATGAAGGGAAGAAAGAGGGAAAAGAATATAAAGAAGAGGAGAGCTTGATAATTCCAAAATTTGCAAGGCTATAGATAAAGAAAAATCTTCCTACTTTACTAGTGATAATGTAAAACAGTATAACTGATTTTGGAAGTATTTGATGGTGTCTACAGAATCAGAGGGCCTTCACTGGTATCTCAGCTGGTAAAGAATCCATCTGTAATGCAGGAGACCCCAGTTGGATTCCTGGGTTTGGAAGATCTCCTGGAGAAGGGAGAGACTACCTGCTCCGGTATTCTTGGGCTTACCTGGTGGCTCAACTGGTGGAAAAAAAAAAAATCCTGCTTGCAATACGGGAAACCTGGGTTCTGTCCCTGGGTTGGGAAGATCCCCTGGAGAAGGGAAAGGCTACCCACTCCAGTATTCTGGCCTGGAGAATTCCATGCACTGTATAGTCCATAGGGTTGCAAAGAGTTGGACACAACTGAGTGACTTTGACTTTCACTTTCACTTACTGAAGCAGATGTGTAACACCTATGACCTGGCAATTGAGAAGCATGTTTGTGTGCATCCAAAGACATGTATAGGAACGCTTATAGCATCAACATGCATCAGAATCTCAATTCAGTAGCAACTTTAATGTTCCTAATTCAGTGGAACAGACAAAGTATGGTACAGTAAAAGAATGAACGATTATACAACAATGAAAAGAATCTGTATCACGTGCTGTAATACAGATTCATTGTATAAAATAATGCTGATTAAAAATTACCAGGGACAATAATTCAAATTATGTGATTTATATATAGAAAGATGGACAGTGTGACTATGATTCAGATAACAAGGGGGAATGTTTTGTGATAGGAAGATGCCATGAATGACTTTTACACTATGTTACAGATTTTTTCCTTTAACCTGAAAGTCAAGTAAAACTACTGAAAAATTCAAGGAATGAAGTGACGTGATTGATTTGTATTCTTCAAAAATTATTGTGGCATCAGTGTATAAATGGATATAGGAATAAAGTGGATATAGGAAAGTAAAATTATCATCTCTGCTTTCAGGCTTGAGCAACTGATGATGTCATAGTCATTAAGATGTTATCAGGCTTCCCTCATGGCTCAGATATTAAAGAATCTGCCTGCAATGTGAGAGACCAGGTTTCAGCCCCTGGGTCAAGAAGATCTCCTGGAGAAGGGAATGGCAAGCCACTCCAGTATTCCTGCCTGGAGAATTCCATGGACAGAAGAAACACCATCTCTATTTTCAGGCTTGAGTATCATTGTCATTAAGATGGGGAACACAAAAAGAAGGCTCAGCTACCATAAATAAATTAGGAAACGATCAGGAGTTCAGTTTTGGACTTACTATATTTGATTCACATTTGAGCAACCCAAAATAGGATATTAAATAGTTAGATATCTAGATATGAAGCTCAGAAACAAAGCAATCAATTCAAGAATATACAATGAAACAGGGCACAGAGAACTAGATCATAGTACATCTTATAAACCACTACCACTACCTTGGCAAAATGACAGACAGCACACTTTACAAACATCTCTTTGAAACCTTAGAGGTAGGGGAGGAAGGGATCATTTGTGAGGGAGAGATCATCGTCTCACTTCACAAACAAGGAAATTAATTCTAAAAAATATTGACTAAATGGTTCAAGGCATTGTAGCAATACTTTGACCTTATCTGTTAATTCCAAAGTTTTGGCTTTTCACTTTATGCCAGCGGTTTCAGTACAGAAATTTGAAAAGATTTTTATAAAGGTGGCTATGCCCGTTACCAGCTTCAAGCAAGAGACATCTAGGTTTCTTTCTTCTTCTGTCAAGGAATTTCCTCTTATTCACCAGACAGGGAACTTGGCTGTCAACCATGATTTCTCCACTCTCATTTCACTGTTTCCAGTCTGCAGACATCTTTGCCACAATGGTCCTTCATTTGCTTTTTTTTTTTTTTTCCTTAGTTGCATTGCTCCTATCAAGTTGAGTCCTTTATCAGTTGCTTTATTATAATTACAGCCAATACATAAGCCCAGATTCAGGGTAGATTCTGCCTTGTCAGGTCTATAACACACGTGGATCAATTTCACTACAATATCCTATTCATTATGCCACTCATCTGTGCAAGAAACTTCACTGGTTCTTTTTGCATGCAACAATTGCTTCTTTTCCTGAATTTTCTGGTCTCCCTAGAAGATTCTCCAATTTCTCCTCTGTCAATTATACCTGACAGGATGAATCCTGAATTTGTCATTTTTCCTCATAAATAGCCGTTATCTCTACCAAAGCCTTCATAGAATTAAAAAGGTGTTCCAGGACACATAGCTCCCAAGTAACATAGCATTAGTACCATTGAAGACGCAAGGAAAAGGTTGAGAGCAGATCCTTGACTGAATGTCTAAAAAGTACCATCTTCATTGCACTTAATGACTACTAAAAATATGACTCTTATATTAAATAAAAGAAGTCCAAAAAGAGCTCTTATCCTGAATCGATACAAATAACAGACTATACAGGTAACCCTACTTTATTAAGAACTCACTATTAACAGTCATTTTGAGTCTCTCAACAGTAACTCCATTTCTTTCCTTTTTCTAAAGACTTTGTCCATCTCTGGAGTCTACTTTCCCCTCATAGGATTAACTACCCATTGAAGGCACACTTATAGAATCTTATTAGGGTTCCTTCTAAAACCTACCCAAACTCTCAATCCCAATAAGTTCCAATAAGAATGTTTTATTTTAGATGAATCAACTTATAAAACATAAAAACAAACAGAAAATACAAGGACATTCATTATAGACCATGACTTTTATTTCATTTGTATTATATTGGAGTTATGTCTGGAGTCAAGGTTCTCTCCCCTTGTCTTCAGGGGATGAATAATGGGAAACTGGGCCCTCAGATAGGCAGCAACGTGGTTGGCCAGGCAACTAGTGGTACTTGTGGGCCAGAGCATTAGCCACAGCGTTGGTCAGCTTCTGCCAGGCAGCCTGCATCTGTGGGGTAAATTCCTTGCTGAAGTGGGTTGCCAAGACAATCAATATCATGTTGCCTAGGAGCTGGGAATAAAAAGAAGACAGTACGTAATGAAGAGAAGGTCTCAGGCTGCCCTTCCAGCAAATAGATACAACATCCGGTTCCTTCTTCATAAGAAGGCGAGCAGCTTTCATGGCCATGTTCCCACAAAAGTGCATCATTATAGACTTGACATTAGCTTCAGTGACTCCCAGCCTGAACCCCCATTGTGTTATATCCTTCTCCCATTTTCTCTGTCAGCTTTCAACCCCAAGCATGGCTATGGATTGCTTCTCTCCTTTTTTTAAAAGTAAGATTAGAGTGCTCAAAGGGAACTTGATATGCTTATTTTGTCTTCAGATATTACATACATTCAGATTGTTTGGACACCCACTTGACAAAGAATCCAGAACCTTGATAAAAGAACATTTCTTCATTGCTGGAGATGAGAGAAGGAGTCCCAAACCCTGAAAAGTTGATCTTATTTTGCTCTGTTTAGTCCTGATTCAAAACTCAAAAACCTTGCAAAAGTGTATTCATCAACTTTCATAGAAAATTTCAGTTATCAAAGAAAAGATATTCTTTTCCTTGGCTCAATTTGTGTTCTCCAGGCCAAAACATATAGCTCAAGTTTGGTTAGTGTTCTTCACACATTTACTTTTTTTTTTTTTTTTTTGGTCAGAATTATCAGATGGCCAGTGGCTTCCACTGGTCACAGAGTAATTACTTGGTTTTACCTTTGACCTCTGGAACAACCTATCAAAATCAAGCCTTTCTCTGAAATATTACCTCCAAAAAATATTTTGATAGCTTAAGACTTAAGTCTATGTTTTTTACTGTAACCGCAGCACAGAAACTTGGATGAAAGAACAAAGCACAGGCATGCTCAGAACTCACCCTGAAGTTCTCGGGATCCACATGCAACTTGTCACAGTGCAGCTCACTTAGATCTGCAAAAGTGCCCTTGAGGTCATCCATGTGCTTAATGGCATTTCCAAAGGAGTTCAACACCTTCCTGCCATGGGCCTTGACCTTGGGGTTGCCCATTATGGCAGACTCAGAGCATAAGTTACCAAAACTGTCAAAGAACCTCTGGGTCCATGGGTAGACGATCAGGAGCCTATGGGATGATCATAGTCACAGAACAGATGAGAAATCAGAGTATGTAAGAAACCTAACTAGTCCCTCTTTTCTGGAACACTTTCTGCCCTTCTGCTCCTGTCCTACCTGTGTCCAGGGCTTACCTTGTCAGGCTCTCACCGCTGACCACCTCCACATTCACCTTGGCCCACAGACTAGCAACAGCAGCCTTCTCCTCAGTAGTAAAATGCACCATGGTGTCTGGGAGCTTACTGGTGATCCTAATGGGCCAGAAGCAAGTCTGTGCTGCAGCCTCTCTGTGTGGCTTTTTATTCCTCATCTGCTGTCCCCAGGCCCTTCCTTCTCCCAATAAAATGAGACTATTGGTCAAAGGTGGGTGGCCACCGCCAGGGGTGGGACTTGGGCAAGGGAGGGTCAGCAAGATGGACATTTGTGTCTCTGATAGTGCCAGTGGCTCTATCAGGGCTATTCTGCTGTGCTCTCCCCTACCCTCTTCTGTGCAATTCATATCTCAAAGTCCCTACAACTGTTCCTGAAGTGACCAGTAGGCTGACCATGAAGCATAACTAGAATTAGGATGAACAACATGTAGAACTCTGTTGAGCATTGTGTCAAGTGTTTACAAGACATAGTTCTGCTTTTCAGCCAGGGTATATTAAAAGAAGAAGCCACAGCTCTTCTTGGGTTATCAATGCTTCTAAAGCTTATATGGGGCTCATATTTTGTTGTTCTTGTAACCAAGTAAAAATGATCCCAATCCAGCATCAATTTAGAAAAAAGATAGATAAGAACTGGGTAATTTAGAGAAGAGTTGAACATCACCCTCTTTGTTATTGAGTTCTGTCAGTACTATGTGTATTTGTTTGAATAATTCCTTTCACTCTGGTTATATGGAAAGTGTCTCTGACCAGTACATGCATCTATGCATTCCTATCAGAGAATACACTATTGAATGTTGGGAAAATAGGTGCTTCTGTGTTTAGTGAAGAGAATATTAGAATTCTTGGCAATAGCTCTGGATGAACTGAGTTGTCTCATGTGCTGGGTCCAGGTTCCTGGCTGAGTGTGACTTTTCTTCATATCTAATCAGTTTTTAGCCTGGAAAAGACCTAAATGTAAAATGTGGATAAGAATTGCTGTTTCTGGAAGCTGGTTTACCATGACAGACTGGATCTGTGAGCACTGATTTATGTGAGCACTTTGGTACAGAGATATAAAGAAAATAGTTGGATTAATGTCAAAAGGATATGCTTCAAGAAAAGAGGTCAGAGAAATAAAAAATAGAAGAGGAAACTATGACCATGTCAGGAATCCCACTCACACTCAGCTGGAGTCTGGCCTGCAGGGTTGGCTCTGGGTACTTTCTATCTTGGCCCTAACTCCCATCTTCAGCAGAGTATGTGCCCCCTGCAAGGCCCCAGACTCAGGGGCTTCTGCAGCTCTGAATGTTGGGATAACTGCTCATCTTTTTAGCAAAGCAGACAATGATTCTGGAAGTTGCCTCTAACTCCTGTTTTTCTCTCACCCTTTTTAGACAGTCCCTCTCTCTGAGCAGTTTATGGTCTCTCTTCCTTGAAATGCTGTAGGCAATCTGCACACGTGTGTCTCCTCATGGCAACAATCAATATAACATTCCCTCCCTGGTGGTCCAGGGGCTAAGACTCCTGACAACCAATGCAGGGGCCCCAGGTTCCAACCCTGGTCAGGGAACTAGATCCTACATGTCACATTTAAAGTTCCTGCATGGTGTAAAGAAGATCGAAGATCTCTCCTGCTGCAACTAAGACCTGGCAGAGCCAAATAAATCTTGCACACGTGTGTCTCCTCATGGCAACAATCAATATAACATTCCCTCCCTGGTGGTCCAGGGGCTAAGACTCCTGACAACCAATGCAGGGGCCCCAGGTTCCAACCCTGGTCAGGGAACTAGATCCTACATGTCACATTTAAAGTTCCTGCATGGTGTAAAGAAGATCGAAGATCTCTCCTGCTGCAACTAAGACCTGGCAGAGCCAAATAAATCAATAAATGCAAATAAATATTTTTTAAAAAGAAAACAAAACCAGTCCTGAAAGGAAAATTAACCTTCCTCCAACCCCTCGCATCCTGAGTCTCCTCTTACAAGGGCTGTGACAAACCAGTTGATTTTAGAAAATGTGTTCTTAGAATGGAATGATATCCTTGGCTGAATGTTGCCATCTTAATACCTGGACTAATTTTCTTGTAAATAATTTCCACTTTGGTACTCTACCTACANGGGGACGACAGAAGACTCGATGGATGTGAATCTGAGTGAACTCCGGGAGTTGGTGATGAACAGGGAGGCCTGGCGTGCTGCGATTCATGGGGTCGCAAAGAGTTGGACACAACTGAGCGACTGAACTGAACTGAACTGAAGGAGTTCTTGTCCCCTGACACCTTTCCCCTCCCACCAGAATGCTCCCATATCTTTAACTGGAATAACTCATGACTATATGTTTCTCCCAAGTGCAGGTCCCAACCACATCCCTTTGGTGCTCTGTTTTTACTTTTCCTGCAGAAATCTCTACTTCATGAAAAAATTGAATGGTGAGCCCCCCAGCCCCCCAAAATTCGGTTCAACATAGAATCCCTAAGGTTTTCACATATTTAAAAGCACATAAGAAAAGCAGACTTGAGGACAATACAGAACTTTTAGCAGAGTATTATTGTATTGATACTGTTGTTGTTGCTTTTATTATTATTAGAACAATAAAGCTGTTCCTTGGTGACACTCTACTACTGGGCAGGGCCCTCAGCGAGACAAGGCCCTCGCCTTGTGGGTGAGGGCGTTCGCCAGTCCAGTCACCATTGTCTTCCAGGCAGCCTGGACTGGGGGGTTAACTCTGTATCAAAATGGTTTGCTAGACAATCACTAGCACAATTTCCAGGAGCTGCGAATGTAGAGACAGATAACAGATGTGCACAGTGAACAGAGAACTCCAGGCTGGCCTCTCTGCTCGCACTTAGAACTGAGTGATATCAACTTCCTGCAAAGCCTGGGGCCTTGCCTTGTCCCTAAGCACAGCTACTTTGTTCCCCTTGCTAGACTAGGACTTGACCATGATTTCCCTCCCCCTATTTTCCTAGCACCATCAACATCATATTTTGTGGGCTTAAAAATACACACTCATAGCTTTATTATTGTACTCACTCCAGCCCACATGTTCCAGCTGTTTTCCTCCCTCAGAGACACTTCATCCCACTTCTGGATTTTTAAGATGCAAAGTTGAAATGGCTGTCTAGAAACAATTCTGTACAAGACTCATGTACAGAATGATCCCATAGACTGCAGCCCGCCAGGCTCCTCCCTCCATGGGGATTCTCCAGGCAAGAATATTGAAGTGGGTTGCCAGGCCATCCTTCAGGGGATCTTCCCAAACCAGAGATGGAACCCAAGTCTCCCACATTGAGGGTGGATTTTTTACCATCTGAGCCACCAGGGAAGCCCTAATGTATGAATAGCCTTAGCAAAATATTCGTGAACTCTAGGTTCTTTCCTTAATACAGAGCCAGCATATGCTACATCAACATTTCTCCTTGGCATTTTTTTTNTCCCAAACCAGAGATGGAACCCAAGTCTCCCACATTGAGGGTGGATTTTTTACCATCTGAGCCACCAGGGAAGCCCTAATGTATGAATAGCCTTAGCAAAATATTCGTGAACTCTAGGTTCTTTCCTTAATACAGAGCCAGCATATGCTACATCAACATTTCTCCTTGGCATTTTTTTTTTCCTGCCTCTGGGAGAGGAAAAGTGAAAAATAACAAGTAAAGGCACAGTTCTTTTCATACAATTATACTTTCCAGTAGACACTTTCCTCATCTCTATATAGGTTTCTTCTAAAAGTCAATAGAGTCCAAACAAACCCCTCTAGCCTTCTGAAAGCAGTCTTTAGGCCCCGGTGCATTACCTCTTGGGCTTAGTTCAGTCTTCTGGAGTTTCTTTCCTTTCAACCTCAATGTTTCCAAATGTTTCACCTCCCACAGCTATCCTTGTTTCCTTATCACCCCTCTGTTGTTGGACTCATCTCTTCTCTTTCCTCTAGACCCATCTTGCTGATTCCTCAAATTTAAGCTTTGAATTTTCCATTTCCTCACAAAATGATCTTTTATTTCCACCAAAGTTCAATCAGTTTTAATAATGATAACTACTTTTATAGCTAAATTATTTTTTAAAAAGCATTATCACCAGAAACGAAAGATCATATATATTTATGAATACATACACATATATAATGCAGATAGAGTTTATAGATAACATAAATAGTACCACTAAAAGATAGAAGTTATAGATAATGTCAATTATTTTTAGAGAAAGAGATAGAGAGCTTATGTTCCAATTAGTGAACTAAAGATGTGAGATATATTAATGTATTTAATTCTCACAAAATTGACTTTGATAAACATGATCAGTGAATGAGAGCTTAAGGTATTAAGTGATGCATCTCAAATCATACAGCTAGTAGGATGCTTAAATTCAAACTAAAGCAGCAGATTCTTAGGTGTTAGGGCTGGCTCCCCATTAGTATAAATGACAACACTGGGAAAGGCCAGGCAAGGGTCCTTGATTGTACTCTGAGAAACACATTCCATCTCAGGAAAGGTGATCAAACACTATGTTTCTTACATTAAATAAAATTAACTGTTTTTTCAAGCTTTCATTCCCATGGGTCTTCAAATGTTCATTCAATAACTACTTGTTGAATGACTTTGTGTTATAATTGTTCTATGTACTGGAGATAGACAAAGAAGAAAACTTTCTTCTTTATCTAATTTTGGGATGAAAGTTAGAGAAAATGAACAAGTAAACCCATCAACAAATAATTTGAGCTATTATCATTTGCTATGAAGGAAATTAATATCTGGACATAATAGGAGAGGGACACAATTATATCAGGAATAAGTCTCTCTAAGATGGTCATAGTTGAGGCAGCCCAGAATGAAAGAAGGAATCTGTCAGGGGAGAGTATTGGGATAGAGGTCCCGAAAGTTGGGATAGTGGATTCAAATCTCTAAGGAATGTAAAACAAACATCTGATATGCTAGAGATATGAGTGGTGGGCTTGTGTGGTTGATATATAAATAGTAAAAGTGAGAATGGCAGAAAATATTGTTGCAGAGAAAGCATAAGCCTAATAACTTAGAACTTCTCTTCAGTGATAGGGAGTAAGAAG